>QUSF01000026.1:1793328-1833877 GCA_003676055.1 Chloebia gouldiae
GCCGCGCGGGGGCGGGCAGAGCCCCCTCAGGGCCGGGCGGGCGCCGCGCCGGGACCGCCGCGCTGGCGGCGCGGGGCGAGGGGACGCGGCGGTGGCGGCGGCAGCACCCGCGGAGGGACCCTCCGGGCGTCCGGAGCCTCCGGGGTGCGCGCCCAGCGGCGCACGAACGGGCTGGCTCAGCTCGCAGATCCCCCCCCGACGCTGAAAGGCGCCGCGTCCGGGCCGCCTGGGTGCCCCCACACACACAGCCCCCGGCAGCGCTGCCTGTCAGCGCGCTGGGAAAGCTGCCCAGTGTCGGGTGCTGAGCCCAAACCCCGCCGGGCAGCAGGTGGGGAGCGGCGGGGCCCGGGCAGCAGCCGGCCCCCTGCTTGGTGCTCCCCGGGTGCTCGGTGGGGTCTGGCCCCGCTGCCGCTGGATGCGGGGGTCGCACCCGGGGTTGCTGAGCGGCTCTCGAGCTGTGCCCTCGGGAGCCATCCCAGCCCTACCAACTCCCAGGCTGATCCTAATTGCAATAAGAGATTGATGCTGTGTTTGGAGTTGGGCAAACCGCCTCCCAAGCCAGCAATAGCTAGGTAGAGTCAGCTTTTAGTTTTCCTTATTTCCCCTTTTCGGATGTGGTTCCTGCCAAACCAGGTGCCGTATATAAATATATATGTATAAAAAAATCTGTTGCCTTTGAGAGAACCGTATGGAAGCTGTACTTACAACATCAACTTGTGTCAGGAGCTTACAATATGCAGATCTGGGAAGCGGAAACCCTAAACATGAGTCAACTGGCAGGCGGATGGGATTTTCTTACACTTTCTGATTGGTGATGTGCTCCAAAAAGTAATAATAAATGGTATTGCAAAGAGTCGTGCAGTTGTGGGGAGGCTGCTGATGCGGGAGGTGCAGCCTCACCAGGCAGGACTGCGGGACAAGGACGGAAAAAGGCCAGAAGGAGCTGCTGAAACCTCCCCGAAAAGATCAGGATTGGTGCTGCCGCTGCCCTCGGCTGGCTGGGCAGCCCGCACTGCCCGGGGGATTGCATCCCTGCCTTATCACTTACTAATCCTGTTTGCAGCGCCGGCGTTTCAGCTTGCAGGGCTGCGAGGGTGCAGCAGAATGTGATTTTGGTTTTTTTTGGTGATGAACTGCCCAGTTCGCACGGGGCTGCACATCACCCGCAGTGGCGGCAGTCTGCCGGGATTTAACCCCTTTTCCCAAGCTACAAATCATCACTCCTTAATATCGTGCACAGTCAATAGCCCTCACTCACATATAAAGAGGTAAATTTGATCAAAATGCTAAACTCAACAAACTCCCCAATCTTTCGTGGTGTTTTTCTAGACCAGATGTTGTCTGTGTCTGTTCCAGCCCAGGATTTGCAATGTTGCGCTTGTAGTTGGGGAGCTGGAAGCAAAACTGCCTGGAAACTGGTAACAAACCAATGCGAGACTTCCTCCTGCTGTCATTGTTCTCAGGCAGAGAAGGGAGGAACAAACAGGATGAGAGAGGATGCTGGCTTGCTCTCATGTGCTTTCCATCCAAGAACACACAGGATTATTTGTGAAAAGCATAAGGATTAATATATGCATATATATTTATAGAAATATATGTCTAATCCTGCAAATAGACAGATTGCCCTGATCCTCAGCACGAGTGCCAAGTCCCAAGCTAAGCTGTGATTTAATTACAATCTATCCACTGCCTATAGAGATGGGGAAAGCGTAGAGGACCCTCCTATTATCACTGAAATAAGAAATGCATAAAGCGATAGAGGGAAGTGACAGGAAAATGCCAGAGAGGGCTGCTGTTTCCAGGCTGCTTGGGGCAAAATTGGAGCCATGGAGGGGAGATGTGCACCCAGTGACCTCTGGAGATGCCAGGGACGCTACGTGGGCTGTACTGGTGCCCAGCCAGGCTGCAGGAAAAGCTTAAACTGAGCAGTCATTTTTTGCAGGAAGCTTTTTCCATTAAGAAATTAAGTTTGCAATTTGTTTCTCTTTTAGTTATGCATTTACCAATCTGTCTGTGTCTGTGCACTGTTGTTTTTTTTTTTTTTTCTGCCAGGAGCATCTAAAGAAACCTTGCAGTTACAGTCACTGTGACTCAAAAGAAAATACTCCGTTGAAGTGGCTCAAAATATTTTGCCGTGAGTCATTTCAGCACAAGATTGAGTTTTTACCTGGCAGGTCTCCCCAGGCATGGCAGCTGGACCCTGCTGTGTCACACCAGCTCCAGCCAGCACTGGCACAGCTGTGGGTGAGATGCAGCATGGGCAGGGCACCACCAAGCCAAATAGAGGAACTCAGTTACAACATCCCATCCTTCATTAAGCAATAACCATGGAAGAAGCACACAGCCCTCCCAGCTCAGTCCCCACATCCCTCATCAGCTCCATTTCCATTTATTCTGCCACACACTGGCATCATTTTGTGACAGGTCATTGTTTTTCCGATTTCATTTCCATTTGGAAAGTGGGCAAATGTGAAAATTCCATATTTCCCACAGGCCTTGGTGAGCAATGAGCACCTTAATGACCCCAAGCGCTGCTGTCAGCAGTGGGGGACCCTGAAATCACTATTTTTGATTTACTCACTGAAGGGCATCAGCCCCCATATAAGATATCCAGGTCATTTGACCTCTACCTAAAACTAAATTTAATTATCTAACAGTGCCATCACTGTTAATTATACTGTGAAGGAGTGTATGTAGGATGAGTAAATCTAAGTGACACATAAGCCCTTGCCCAATTAGCAACAGCTTCAGGTGCTTTGGGCTTTGGATCATTCTTCCAAAGATCATCAAGATGAGGAATGAAGCAAACAGGGAAGCATGTTTGGGCACCAACATATGATTTATTCCACAATAATTCTGTGACCATGTAGCCCCAGTTTTTCTGGTGTCCTAAGTGCAGGCTGCTTTACTCCACTGTTAACCCACGTAAGACAGTACTTAAAGGACTCTGCCCAAACTAAACAGAGAATGCTGAAAAATTTATACTCCATAAAATGCATAATAATTGGGATTTAGGCTAACATGCAGCTGTGATAAAAGAGACTCAGAAATGACTGGCTACATGTGTCCTAACCGACATCTATTGATCTCAAATGCACTTTAACTGATTCATTATCACTTACTGATTGCTCGTCCTCCTGCTGATGAGGGTTCCTCTCCAGGGAGAGAAGTGTTTTTCCACTGCATCCTTGGAGCAGAGCAGGACTATGCGAGTGAACCCTGCTGCCAGGATATTTCCTATAGCTTTATACAAAAGAAAAATCCCCTGTAAATAGTGCATCACTCCCTTACTCAAGCGTTGTGTAAGTACAAACCTCTGTAACACTGTGATGAGGAAGTAAATGGAAAATCAGCAAGGGCTCTTTGGAAAACCCTTCCTCAACGTATTCAGTAAATTCCTGGGGCACCACGGGGAAAGAGACAGGGGATGGTTCACTTCCAGGAGGTTAACTCACCCACAGCACCCCAGGGTGCTGTTCTTCCCCAAAATATTTGACACTGAGGACTAGCACAGGGTTTTCTTTATGCCCCTTCTGTTGCCATTGCTTTTGTCTTCTCTTGAGGACTGCCACTGTGGGCCAAAGCCACCAAGGACACTCCAGCCTAGAAGCCACCCCCAGTATGTTGCCAAAAGCAGCAGGAGTGCTTGCTGTGCCCATGCCTGGTTTATGTAGCTCAGATTCACTCTGTGCCTGGCCTGAGCTGAAGAAGGCTTCTCCAGGGTAGTAAGCACCCACATCTTTTGTGGCACCTCTGTATCATTTACCAGAATGCTAAAATTTAAATGTAAAATTTCAGGTTTTAGCTAAAGCAGAGCTGTATGTAATAATGTGTGTGGTTCCTCAGCAGATGCAGCAGGAGCTGATGTCTCTCTTCTCAGCCTGGCTACAGCATCAGGGCTTTATTATGTCCTTTTGGCAATACGATTTTAGGTTGCTATTTGGGAACACTTCACACTACTGATGCAGGACTTTGTTTTGTCAATTAACCTCTTTCCTTTGTGCCTCATCTACAAAGAAAAAATAAAACATTAAAGGGTGACCTTACTCTTCAGGAGGGTGTCAGGTCTTTTATAGTAATTTAAAATGTGCCAATTGCGACTGGTTAGAAACCAATCAAAACCCCATTTTTGCACTGCTTGCAGAAAACCTAACATGGCCTTGCCCCCAGCAAGCCACGTCCCCACAGTCCTGCTGAGGAATACTAATCTCTCCTTTCTTTCCCTGCATCTCAGGGATGATATTAGTATGTGTAAGATCCAGAATGCATGAGCTGCCAGAATAGGGATGTTCCCCAGAACCCACCTGCCACAGCAGGGAAGTCCTTTGGGAGCCCCTGCCTATAAATACTGGATTTACAACCCCATCCTCGGGGTGGAACAGCTGCTCCATTTGTCAAGTGCCTTTTATCAAAATTATTTATCATCCCAATACATTTTTTATGTGGATCAGTCTGGAGCTGAGCTACCCTAAGCCAACCAATATTTATTTTTTTCTCTTTCCCTTTTCTCTCCTGGGCTGCCTTGCATCCCAAAGACAGCCCCAGGTCTGGGAAACACCTGACCCGAAGCCACCCCCATCTGGCATGAAGCACAGATCAGTAGAACAAGAGAAACTGGCTTCTATCTTTTGTCAAATGCAAATTGCTGAGAGTTAATTAAGACACATTTCAGGAACAGTGAGGTTGTTTTTTTTTTTGAAATTATAATCTATCCTGAGGTGTGGGTAGTGTTCAACATCTCTCCTTGGGAAAGGGGTTACGAAACTGGAGCTGCAGTTGGCAAATGTACTGACAACAAAGGTCCCAGAGGGCTTTGGTGGCAGCCAGGCATACAGAGTTCTCTGAGACCTGTGAGACTGGAGGCAATACAGGTCCAAAACCTCCTGGGCATATATATTTTTCCAGATTTCATTTTTTATTATTATTATTATTATCAGTGTCTTCACAATGGCTCTGAGATTTGTTGTTCTGCAAAGAAGACAGCACCACAAACACATGATGCTTCTGCTGTGTTGGGAGCACGTTGAATACTTGCCACTTTCCCCTTCAAAAGGCATAAGTCTTTTATACACACACACACACAAATAAAAAAGTAAAAAGTTAAACTACAGAATAGACTTTACAAGTGTTTTCAAGCTTGCCACTCATCATCAATGCTCAAAGCAGAAGCAAGTCAGAAAACAACTGGAGGTACTTAAAGTAAGTCGAAATAATCGTCTGAGTAGAGTTTAAAGTGTGAGGTTTGAGTAGGAAGACGGGGTTTGAGCCAACTGCTGTTGCCTTTCTGGGGAGGCTTTGCTCAGAGGTGTTTACTTCCTCATGCCTTCATGGAGATGTGGCAGTCTATGAAAGCACTCCTCCTGGAATTAGATGAAAATGGTTTAAAAAAAAAAAAAAGAAGGAGGGGGATGTTCTAGGTCATGTCATAACAAGGAAAAGCTTAAAAAAGCTCACCCAAATATTCACCAAAGGTAAGTCATGCTGTATGCTTAGGAAACGAGTGGAGAATATCAAGGCATGGGCTTTCTGACTTGCTGAAAGAGAAAATCATTACCAGAGCACCCAAAAATACCACTTCACCATCTCAGAGAGGAGGCGCTTGAGTCTGGATTTGTACATGGAAGGCCTTCTGCTACAGGGATGTGGATGGAGGCTGGCTTTGGGCCCAGGAGGTCCTGTGGAGTTCATATACACTGATTGACACATCTGTACCCACGGGAGGCAAACCCAGGAGGAAGGGGCAAGGGGATCTTCTACTGGTCAGTAGGAACCTGGGAATGAAGGAGCTTCCAAGATGGGAAAAGCACTGTCACACTTGTGTGATCTATATATCCTGTCAGCGAGAGGATATATAGATCAAAATAAAATGGGTACATTTAAACAAGCTGATGACTTTAGTGTTAACATGTGATTTCTGAATAACTACCAAAACACCAGGCAGGAAACTGTGTGGTTTTGAAAATATCTGTTGAAGGCGTTCTGCATGTTCACTGGAGTGACTCCATCTTCAGTTAAGAAAGCAGAAAAGAGTGGGCTGATCCTCGGAGCAGGGGGAAATCCTGCCCACATCTGAGCCTGCAGTCTGGGCTCTCATGAGTAGGTTACTACAAGAAAACCATCAGCTGGGAATAGACAGGACACTCAAGAGAACCTTGGTAAGAAAATTACATCAACCCCATACAATGAAGACATGACTGAGACACAGTTCCTTTGTGCACCAGTTCTGAATGGGAGGGATAAGCTGGAAAATTTCCTTTGAAATTCTGTCCCCTACAGGCTCAAAGCAGCCACAGTATTAGAGAGACTTTTAAAAGTGTCATTATATATTTAATTAACTCAGAAATTTGTGTTTCTCCATTTGTGGCGCCTAGCACATGCAGTACTGCAGCCTGCACAGAGGTTGCCAAGACCTTTGCCACCCCCAAGAGTTACAAGACTCTCAAAATCACATGGAGATGACTGGGAAGAGACACACCACAGATGGCAGCGACTGAAGAGTGACTTCTTTGTCCATCACTGCTGTCCGAGGCTGTCAGTGGTGCTCCAGCCATGTTCAGTGCAGGCTCTGGAAAGCTGAGTCATCTCCCAATACCAAGCACATTGTTTGTTACATGCTCTGTTACTGGTGCTTTGTTACTGGTGCTTTTCTAACCCAGCCTTTGATGAGGAGTCAGCTGAAAGGCTTGGGGCAGTGGCAAAGGCAGGAGGTGTTTTTGTGCCCTTGGATACTGGAAGAGCTCCTACCTGTCCTGACAGAATCCTCCTCCGTGGTGCCTGCCAACGGAGATGTAAAAATGAGCCAGTGGTCCAGCCCACTCTCAAGTCCTACTTGACCAAAGATGATTGTGCTGAGTTGTGTCCTGTTGGTTCCCTTCCAGCATGTGCTCGGACAGAAGGGATAAAGCCATGCTGTACCACATCATCTCACCAAAATGCACAGAGGGGAAGTGCTGACAGCCCCATAAGGGACCTCTCTGCAAAATTTCTCTGAATTATTTAGTAGTCATAGAAGGTTTCAGTGCTTTACACAACATCTTAAGAAACAGGTTAGCCATATCCTGACAGAAAATCCACCATCCTCCACACAGGCAGGTGGTGGGTTTAGCCCTTTGTGAGCTCTCAGAAGCCCCAGATGACACGCACGGCAAAGTCTGAGTTTTGCATTTGCTGTAGCTGACACATGCTGTTCCCTGAAAGAGAATTAGCCTTTTCCTCTGCAAAACTGAGCATTAAGAGCTAGTCCAGCTGGTAGTAAATGGCAATTAGGCTACTAAAAGCCCAGGTTGCTTATGAAAAATAGGACTTGAGCTCCTGAAACACGCAGGCTGTCTTTCAGCCTGGTTTTTCATTACTTTTCAGTCTCTAACTTGATCTAGTATTAGAGCTGAGATGCAGCTGGCCTGGGATTACCCATTAAAATAATGAAAAAACCTGTAAGACAACAATTTCTTCCAGGCATGCAAAACAGTTGTGTTTGCCCTTACAGAATTGCCTGGGTTTTGTTTCAGGTCCTGGCTTTGTAGATAAAGGAATGTGAGAACATAACAAGCACATCAGCCTTATACTGAACTCAGATTAAGCAAAGCAAAACCACCAGTGCAGCAGCCATTTAGTCAGAAAGAAAGAAACATATGGGGTCAAAGTGACGTTATCTCACGTGGCACTGAAGGGAAATGGCTCTTCAGATTATCACAAGAGGCTGGGTCCTTTCTAAAACACACCCAGGTGGGTGGATATGCCACATGGGAAAACTGTAAAAAAATTCTGTGTGCCAGTAAATCCTCTCTAAATTCCCTTTGCATAAGCTGATATAAACAAAGTTATGATGAAGAAAAGGGGAGTACACAAGCCTGCTTGGCAAGTGTGGGTCTTCCAAATGGTATGTCTGAAGTGTTTCTGTGGAGACATTTTGCTTGAATTTTCTCCCAGTTCTCGTAACATTCAGCACTTTTGCAGGTCTTGGAAACACATGTCCATATATGAGTTTTAGCTCTTGTTTTAAAATAAACAACTGGAAGTCGTAGCCTAAGGAAAGCAATAGAATATGATCCCTGAGAAGGTTAAAGAAACTGAAGTTAAATTCAGATGACCTGAGGGTGGAGGTGATGGGACTGGTGAGGTTCCAGGTCAAAGAGACAATCCATCCAGCGTGAGAAAGGCTCTCCAACCCCTCAGCTCCACTCCAGCCTTGCTGCAGCCTTGCAGTAAAATATTGGAAATGTGGGTGACAGCTTAGATTACACATTGCTAGAAACAGCCAGGATAATCTGCCGCCAGCTCCCTAAAAGGAAATCTTTAGCTAACAAACATGCTCCAGCCTTTTGAGCTGGCAGATAACGATGGAACTGTGGATAAAACATAGCTGGATACCAGGGAAGAGGTGTTTCACCAGCATAGGGCAGGAGGGCTGCTCCTGGAGCAGCTTGGCCAGGAAGAGGAGGAAGGTGGAGGGTCAGGTTTCTGGGTGTTGCAGTGTGCCACACTGCAGCCCTGGCACTGCAGCTGTGCCAGTGCCCTGCTCTCAGGGACAGCCAGCACAGCTTGATGGGCTTTGTGCTCCTCATCAGGGGCTTCATCATGTTCATCTCCATGTCCCTCCCGTGACTCTACAGCACATGGCTTTGCTAGACAGATCCAGCAGTGGGTCAAAGAAAAGCATCATCTTCCTTTTCTATAGAAAAACTCTGCATGAGACATCCCTGCCCTTCTCGAGGGCAAACAGCATCTCCAAGATTTCCAGGCAGTTCTGTCCCATCTTAGGCTGTGAGATTTCCAAGCCAGGGAAATGCTGAGGTTTTAGATCCCTTGGCATCCCAGAATCCTGGGAAGGTGCCCCATGGTGCTGCCATGCAAATCCATCACAGTGCTGCTGCTGCTGCTGCCATCACTACCAGTAACACAGGACAAGCAATACTGTGTCTCTTCCGAGGGTAGGAACCTTGTGGACGTGGATTTTGCTCCTGCTGAGATAGTCTCTATTTGGAGCAGCATGTCTCAGCTCATGGAGACTTCTCCTGCTCTGACATTTAGAATAAGTTCTGCACAAACCTTTCTGGTATGGTAAAAACCAATAATAATGAAATGGCAAGACCCAGAAAGTCTACACACAGTGGAAACCAAATTTGGAATGATTTAGGTGTTTCAGTTTTTTTCTGGAGCAGTAAGCAGCTAGTGCAGCTCACCACATGCTCGCACAACCCAAGAGCTTGAAGTCAGCTTGAATGAGTGATTCATTATTCCGCACACGCTCCGGCTCCTCCGCCACTCCAGCCTGTATCCAGCTGGATCTCAGGAGAAATTCCTAGAGTGTGTAATTTTGTATAATGTGATCATCCTGCAGCAGGAAATAGGTTTGTAAGCATTCTTAGCCAGTACAATCGATGTCATACAGATATGGTCTGCACGGAAACAAAGTGGAGATACATATTGCAGCGAGCCACTGGAGAGCCAAGGCAGCCTTCTGGGAAGGACATGTTCGGCAGGGAATGCATTTAAGCCCAAACAAGTCACGGTACGCGTAGTACTTAATTTAAAAATGTCTCAGCGTGCTCAGATGGAGGGGGAGATGCCGACCTGCGAGCCCCCAGCAGCAAGGCCAGATGTGGGGAACGCCCCGCAGGACCAGGCTGGAGGAGGGAGCCCGGCGGGGGTCCTGTGGTTTAGCTGCAACCTCGTCCCGCAGCTCGGCTGCGACCGTAGGGACCTGTAGGGACCTGCAAGGACCTGTAGGGACCTGCAGGACCTGGCAGAGCGGGGTGGGGGCTCGCAGGTTCCCAGCAAAGCGGGCAGCCCCGCCCGGGGCAGCGCAGGCTGAGCCCGCAGCACCCTCTAGAGGAACGCGGCCAGCCAGCCCTGGGCTGCAGGGAGGCTTTGGAGCCGCTGCCAACAATCTCTCCAGGATGGAGGTGAGCAGCACCACGGAGAAATCCCCCAAGGTCCTACCTGGCAGGGCTCCAGGCGTGTCCCCAGCTGCAGTCGGCATTGTTTTGGTGGCAGGTTTAACCCGAAGTGGAAGTGCAGGTGTGGAGATGAACGTGTCACTCACAACATGAGGTCCCTGTGGGATGCAGCTCAGTTTAGCCCAGGAGCTGCAGGCACAGCCTCCCCCAGCCATGGGCTCTGCTTGCCCCCACACACCTGGACAGAACAGCTGTCAGGCCAGGAAGAGTCAGGTGGATTCTTACCTAAGAGCGACCTATCTGTGGAAATTGTGGATTTGGTGGATTGTTACCTAAAAGTGACCTTGGGGCTGCTGTAATGTGGCCCCAGCACAGCCTAAATTCCTACATGTGATTAAACGCCCAGGTTACATCGGCATTACTCTTTCCAGCCAGGATGTGCTGGTCAACACACAGTCCTAAAAGATAAGTGGGGATTACCCAGGATTCACTGTGTGTGAGACAGGAGACACCCAGGGAAAAACATCCTGTAAGTGCTGTGCTGGTCTGTGGCTACAGCTGTGGCCTGTGGCTACGGCTGTCTTTATTTCTGCAGTTTCCCTGTTCCATATCTGATACTGGTCAAAATGGAGCTTTTCAGTATAAAGAAAAACATAAACTGCACTTTCAATTACTTCCATATACAGTACCTACTTCACATTTCTGCAGTTACAGTCCTTTTATATTTTAGTTCATAAATTATGTACCTATTTTAAGAGGAAGCATGTCTGATATGTGAAAACCTAAAATGTAAAAAAAACCCCAAAAACCAAAAAAAAAACCCCACAACCCGAAGTCTCAAAGCTATTTTTCAAGCTGAAATTAAAAAATGCTGTGCAAGTAGTGTGAGTCCTCACCTGAAGGACCCTGTTTCTGTTTCTGTCGTGGATGCACAATGTGCAGGTTCCAGCCTGTGAGTCTGCTGGGCTTGGCTGGGCCCTTTAATGTGCATTTGTCTGATAAAGAATGGAATAAGAAAATAGCCCAATGAAGAGAATAGAAACACTTTTCTGCCTGTTTAGTGAAAGGAACAAGGATGAATTGGATAAATGCCAAAGGCAGGACACCAGCAGCAGGACAGAGCCACGAGATGGGACAGAGGTATGGAGCACCTCTGCTATAAGGCTGAGAGAATTGGGATTGTTCAGCCTGGAAAGGAGAAGGCTTTGGAGTCACCTAATTATAGCATTTCAGTACCTGAAAAGGGAGCCTGCAAGAAAGATGCAGAGAAACTTTTTTAAAGGGCCTGGAATTACAGAACAAGGGGAAATCACTTCTAACTGAGAGTAGGTTTAGACTGGATATTAGGGAAAAATCCTTCCCCGTGTGGGGGTAAGGCCCTGGCACAGGGTGTCCAGAGCAGCTGTGGCTGCCCCATCCCTGGAAGGCCAGGCTGGATGGGCTTGGAGTGACCTGGGATAGTGGAAGGTATCCCTGCTGAGGGTAGGGGGTGGAACAAGATGAGCTTTAAGGTCCATTCCAACCCAAATCATTCTGTGATTCTCCTATTGGTGTCTCCCTAGGTGACAGCACAGCTTGCCTGTCCCCTCCCTCCCAGGTGGCCTCAGCTCTCCCATTCCAGGATGGATCCAGAGCAAGAGAGCAGCTGGAGACACTGGAGCAGCCTTGTGTGTGTCTGCTTTAAGCTGTGCTTGGCCCTGGGCTGGAGAGGTGGGTCCAGCTCCTACCTGAACTTCCCTTGTGCCCACACCACCTTCAGGGCCCTCAGCTTCCAGTGGGTGACCTCCAGCCCACCTGCCCCAGCAGGACTCCAACTGAACACCAACCCTTGCCCAGGGCAGGCTTCCCAGGCAGGATATTCCCTACACACAGGCCACCTGCTGGGCACTGAGCAGCATCTCCAGGGGATAGACACCTGTGAAGCCTCATTAACACTACCTCCCTGTCCCCCTTTCCTTTGTCATCAAATAGGAACTCACAGAATATTTAATTATTGAGATCAGGCTGAATATGGAGGGATTACTCATCTCAGATTCTGTGGACAAACAGTTTCCTTAGCAGAATAATTTCTTTTTAACAACTCCTCCTCTCCTTTTCTCCAAATTAATTTCCATCCCAGCCATGAGCCTCTGTAGAAAATCTTGCCATAATAATTTTGAGCTAAATATTCTGTCTAATCAATCAAAGCAGTGGAACCAATTTTGAAGCTGTCACCTTTAATTTTTCCAATTAGAAAAAAATCGGGCATTTCATTCACAGTGCTGTTGTGATTCAAGCTCTTCAAACCTTTGCTCCACTGCATCAGCGCTTCAGAGCTGTACTTGAAAATGTGAAGAGCCGGCACAATTGCAGAGAAACTAAAATAAATTGATTTTTAGCAGTGAGAAGAAACCTGTTTCTTTATGTACCCTTAGACCTGGCTCACAAAATCCTCTTTTTTCCTTTCTTCCCTGTTTTCCTCCTCAGACCAAAAATAACTACAGCATATTGGTGATTTCATGCATGCAAAGGGCTGGCACTCATTAAAATTAATGTTATTGAGAGCTCGGTGCATAAATGCCAACAAAGGGCCAGAGAGCAGATGTGCTGGGTGCTGGGGTGGATGAGAGGATTCCTCCTGCCCCTGGCATGGGGTTCCTGTGGACACATCCACGATGGAGGAGCTGACCTGTGGGAGGAAGCAGGAACAGCCTCGGCACAAAAAATGGCTGGAGAAATCCGTCCTGGAAAGAACAGGTTGTTAAACACTCTGGCAAGGGCACTTTGTGTACAGGGTAGGCGTGGGCTGCTCAGCCAGGAGCCATCAAATTGAGGCTCTGCAAAGCCTCCAGCCAGCAAACAGGAACATTCTGGTCGGGGGAACGTCAGGGGGAGTTTTGCCATCGCGTTCCTGCCTCCCTGCACAGTCTGTGCCAGCCAGAGCCATAGGCTGGCATTCACCTCTGCTTTTAGGGCTGGATGTGAATGAAGTCGGGTCCTGTAGGAGAGGGAAAACAGCAAAAACAGCAACAGTGTCCTCGAGTTGGGCTCCTACTTGAACCTGCCAGCTACTGAGGAAAAATGAACTCTATTCCCCCCCAAAACCAGGACAACCATGTAGAAAAGGGAAGGGATCCTTCCTGCAAACCCATACCTGAACTCCCTAGGTTCAGGACCACTTCCAGTTTCACATGAACTTCACACCAAGACAATCTCAACTGTGATCCCACAGCTCCCCTGCTGCTGGCAGGGAAACCAAGCAAGGCCAGCAGGACACCTTCAGCCTCAGCTGTGGCTGCCCTGTGTGACCCCACAGCCACCCTGCTGCCACCCAGCACCCTGGGCTCAGCACCACGCAGTCACTGTCGGGTCCCACATCTCTCCTGCTTGCTGGATCTCCTCCTCAGGAGCCCAAGTGGGATTCAGCAGGCACACAATCAGCAGGGGGATGCTGGAGTGGCAGCAGAAGCCGGCACTGTCACTCCTGAGTGGCTCTGATGTCAGTCCTGATATCTCTTACCAAGCCCTGCCTCACCCTCTGGCTCTGTTGTCTTGGTTTATTGTGTCTGTCGAGGACACAGACTGGGTTTGGAAGTTCTAAAGATGCGGAGAGCCCTCTGGCATCTGAGGAAGGAGATGAAACCTAAGAAATGGAGAAGTTAATATGTTTCCAGTTTGCAAGAGAGCTTGGAAATGCCACTGATGCTTTATTAATGTCTTCTGCCCCTGGAGGACAACAGGCAGCTGCTTCTTCCTCTCTCTCTGCTGAATTTCCTTTACTGGAAGTTGAGACAGGGGCAAGTTAATTTTATTTTGGAGACAGAGCATTTTTGTCAAATGCTTTTGGATTATTAAAACTCCTCTAAAACAAGACTTTTTAATCTATTTAAGAAGTCAAATTTTCTTTCTATGCTGTTTCACCCTAGCAATTTCTTTCTCCCAGGAAAACCCAAATGACTAAAGTCTAGCCATTTTTATTGTTATTCTGGGCCTTTCCCCCTCACGTCTTAGCTGCTGATACAGGACAGAAGTTCTGTCTGCAAGGACAGAACTCATCCCAAGGCAGGATGAGGCCCCAAACCAAGGAGAAACGACACCAAAGCCAAATGTTCTGACATGACCAGATGTATTTTCAGTCCCTTAATACACATTCATTTGCCAAATACAAACAGAGTGGAAAGGAAAGCCATTGTTAGCAGGAACAAAGACACAAGACTGAAGTCCAGCAGCCTTCACAGAAGGGATATTCAGTATCACAGCAGCACTGTCAAGGGAGGGACGCACAGAGACCTGCACTCACACCCCAAGTGGAAGCTCTCCTTTTGTGGATTAGTTTAGCTAGAAACATAATTAAAAAAAAAACCCAAAAAACAACAAAACATTCCCAAAATGGCGCCGTTCTTTTTTTCATTTCCCTACTGTCAGGACTAGGGAAAGTTGGAATTATTTACATAGAGGAGATTTTATGAAAATACACTGGAAGGTTAAAAAGTGAATTACCACAAATACTAGAAAATATAACAAGAAAGCAGGCAGGGAAAGGAAAATAGGGGAAAAAATAGTGACACCCCAAGAGGATCATTGCATTCAGTGGTCGATGTGTGGTTAGTGGGGCTCCACTTTGATACACTGAGATTCACATACCTTGATTCACTGCCATGAAGTTACACTCTGGGTTTAAAGCAGGATTCTGAAAAGCTCCTGGTTTCAGCAGGATCTCAGCAGTGCAGCAGCCATTGCTTGGTTGAAACCATTTGCAGAATGAGTGCCACAAGCTGTGACAGTGTGTTCACCCAAGGGGTGCCAACCTCTGCTCATATCCTGCTCTGGAGACTGCTACTTTTCTTCCCCTTGGCCACCACACCAGAAAGGCTCTGCTGCTGCTGAGAGGGGACAGCTTAGCCCAGCATGGATTTGGGGCTCTGCATGCAGCAGGAGAGGAAAATGGCATTATCCAACATACTTGTATGGGACTGTCCCCACAAACGCAGCTCTGTGCCCAGATTTAGCCCTGAATGTCCTTGCTACAAGTGTTCAAGGCTTGTTGCACTGAAATAACAACAGCACATCTGCACTTGATTGTACAGGGATGCTCCCTCTGGAAGGAAAAAAGATTTATTCATGGAAGAGTCCCAACTAGGCAACACCTGCACTGAGGTTCTCCCAGGGACAGCACCAGGACTGCAAAATCATGCTGTGAAACTTGATCAAAAGAAAAGAAAATGGAGTGTTTGGGGTTTAATGGAGCACAGCTCACAAAGTCATGGGACAAACTGAGACCAAGAGATCAGATACTGAGCTGATCTCTTCGCCTCTTCCATGAAGCACTGGAGTGGTTCTCTTATAAATTGTTTTTTAATACAGTTCTTCTTGCAGACAATGAAATTTTATCCCTCATTTTTAAAATCATGCATTAACTTTACAGTGAAACATTTATCCAGTCCAATATCTATACAACAAAACACATATTTTAAAATATCAGACTATTAAAATTTAAGGAAAGAAGCATTAGTTCTCAAAGTGATATCTGTTAAAGAATAAATTAAAGGGAAAATAAGTGTTCTACTTGGGTTGAATTACAAAATAATGTCTGAGCCTGGGAGAAGTTCTCATTTCCTATAGCTTTAACAAATAAATGCCACAAGAAACAGTTGGTGTTTCTGGGGTTGCTAGTGCTCGAATCCACGTTATCTGTTCCAGCTCTGGCTATCGTGGGTGACCTGCTCCAGTTTGAGGCCCACGCTGGTAGGACAGACTAAGAAGCAGTGATTGTTCAGGTGCACAGATCAACTCTCTCAAGGTGTTCAACTTCATGGGCTTCTTAATATAAGAAACAAGCCTGAAGCAGACAGGACAGAAGGAGCCAGCTCCAAAGAGCACAGCCCGGGGTGTGAATGAGCAGGGCCCTCACTGGCGTGGCTCCAGCCCTGCCGTCTGTTTGGGGTGAGCAGTGCTGCTTCCATAGGGAACGTGGTGGCCCCACAAGCCCCCGGGGATGCTTGGATCTCCTCACTGTGCTGAGGCTGCACACCCTGCTTGTATTTGAATGTTTCTAAATTCCTGGTGTCAGGAATTTAGCACCAACACAGGGTAGGGATGATCAGTGCAGTGCCTCTGTTCCCACAGAGAGAAACCTCCTCCCAAGACAGCCAACATCAGGCCTGTCCACTACCTCAACAATGAAAGACCTTCTTAATTAGCACCTTTTCATACCAAATCACTCAATTACATCTCCCTCCATGGCTCTGCTGTGCCACTGGGGACCAGCAGCTATCACACAGTGGGCTGAGCTCTGCAGAACCTGAGTGGTTGTTCCTCAAAGCAGCCTGGCAGAGGGGGAGTTAACACCTCTGGAGTTAGGAAGTCTCAACGATTAGCAACCTACCCTTTTAAAAGATAATAAAGGGATAATTTAACAGTTATAAAAACCTTCATTAATATGAGAAGAATAAGAGCACTTAGAAGGTGACAGAAGTGTTGCACTTCAAGGTTCAGTGTATAGGTGGTGGCGTTGAACACTTTCTGAGTCTGAACATGGATCTGTGTGACTGACAAGGATTCTCTGGCAGGCTGCAATTGTTTAAAGTCAGCAGCTTCAGTCAAACTACAACAGCTAAAAACATCAGGAGAGAAAAGCTCTGAACCTGCACTGATGTGAAATCACAGGACACCTTTGATCTTTCTCGATTGGAAAAAGTCAGGGCGCACATTGCTTTGGCTCTGCAGGGGGTGACCCTGGGTCAGTTTTTTTAAGGGAACAAAAAATCAAGGGAACATATTTATGTGCTTACAGCATGCCAGGTAAAAGTATCAACCCCCGGGACTCAATCGCATAAAATGCTGCACATGCATTTTCCAAAGGTGAACCAGTCCACAGATGCCAGAAAGGAGGGTAAAAGGCAACATCATCTACAAAACACAGGTGTAAAACAGTGGAGGCTGTAGGAATGGGCTGAGATTTGGAAGAACATCGGGGGTTTGTTCCCTACTTGGGTGATGCAGCAAGGACAGAATAAGCTGGTGCCTACTTACAGGTCTGAACACAGAAGGCAATCAGCTAAAAAGTCACACCAGCTATGTTTTGGGGATAACTAGGCAACCAGGGGGATTCTTTTCCAGTTAAAAAACTGTTGGAAAAGCCAGGAAAAAAAAATAAACTCTTCTGTGAACTAAAATAAATACCAGTTCACTGGGCCTTTTGACCAAGGAGTGTTGGGCACAGGTATAACCCTGGGAGGGGAAGGGATGCCCGGATGCAGGGGCAGCAGAAGAGCTCAGCCTCCCACTCCTCCATATCCAACTCTCTTTAAGTGTTTCCTAATGCTCCATTTCTCCAGTGGCTGACACAGCACTGCAGACTGCCAGGAACACCTCAGGCTGGAACTGGACATGAAATTGGGAGACATGGCCTCACTGCAGGATGGAACACAGGGTAAGACCCAGGCTGGTGCCCAACACACGAGGTCCTAACCCAGGAACTGTAGTGTTTTTCCCAAGATGCTGGATTGAACTGCTGCTTCTCTGTACAGGGAGGTTCAAAAGGGCTTTGGAAACCTTCTTACAGCAATGGAAAACTGGAATGTGCATGCTGAGTTTTACCTCTGCTTGGGAAGACATGTCCTGCATGACTGAACTCAAGGTTGTGGCTGGTTCAGTAACAAAGCAGAGCAGAGACAAGGTTTTGTCATCTGCTCCCCTTCCCCCTTGCATTCATCCCATCTACAAATCCACACATCAGCTTGGTCTCAGCATGGTGTCAGCTTAATGGCCTTTCCCTTCTTTTAAATAGGGGGAAAGGGATGGAAATGAAAATCTACCCATATGTTGCAAGATGAATGCACAAGCAGAGTGCAGAGCTTTGTTCAGATCACTCTGATTTTCGAGTCTCAGTCCTGTTATATGCAGTGCCTTGGCTTGCCCCAGCTCTGGACACCTCAGGCTTGAGCTGGAACCTTGATCCTCTCCCGAGGAAAACAATCACACTCAGTGGGACCAAGCTGTTGTGCAGTGTCTGCAAAGGCCAGCAAACTCCAGTGATCTCCAGCACCTCCAGCTCCACTGAGACTGCCCTCTCCAAGCCTGAGGGCTGCTGATTGCTCCAGCTGCAATAGGAAGAGGATTTTTTCCCTGAAAGGGATGAAGAGACTGAAATGCTGGTTCTGATACAGGATTGTTAGGCTGTTTCCCTTTAAGAAGTGAAACACCTACACTTGGAAAGCTGCAGGACAGCCCAAGGCAGCAGCAAATGGCACTTCCCAACAGTGGCAGGGCTGCACAACGTGCTCTGATGACGTGTGGAAGGGGTGAGATGGGGAACTCCAGCGAGCCAAGGTGCAGATACCCAAAGCCTGAGAAGCAGCACAGGCAGCCCAGGACTCCTGTGCAGCCACAGCACGATCACAACCACAGGATACAGCTGGCAGTGGTGACAACATCGACTGGGAGTCAGTTCCTGTCCTAGGAAGCAGCCTGCATCCTTCAGATGCTCAGAACATGCCTGAAGAAGTAACTCCTCTAGAAGTTAAACTTCTCATCTGCCACTATTTCCAAGTTTTTCTGTTCCTCTTGTGTTCTAGTGTTGATTTGCTTCAAGTTCCTCCACCAAAATCCTTCTGAAGGGTTCATTACCTTGGTGGAGAAACTTTTAGTCTTCTTTCACTTTTCAAAATCCCGTATTTTTCATTAACTTCTCTCCTGAGAACATGACCTTAAAAGGTCAAGCAGTCTGCATCTTCTTAAGTCCAAACCTCCATGGGTACCATGGACTCCTTTGTTCCTACGGAGGGAAGCAAGTACTCTTCCTCCAGAAAACGGAAGGGGAATTGTACTAAAAACCCACGAATCTTTTTTAATTCTTCTGCTGCTTTCACAGGATCATCATTTGCTAATTTGGGCTTGTTGATGAAATCACGCAGTTGGGTTAAATTATTCACCTGATCACTGGGAAGGCATCGAAACACCTGATCAAAACAGAAAAAAGAAGTCACTTGTCAATGTAGGGAAAATGCAGCAATGCAGAGTTCCTGAGAAAGAACCAAGTGTCCAGTGCAAATTCCCCAGGATGGAATGAACAGCCCAGAGAACAGGGAGGGAAGAGGTATGTGCCTGCCCTCAATGAGGCTGGAGCAGGCAGAGGGGAAGCTCCAGGGCCTTTTCTGATCACTGCAAAAGCTCATTAAAAGACAAAAGTAAAATTTGCTTCTACTCCAGTTACACTGTGGCTAATTACAAGTTGTCACTACACCATGGCCTTTCACTGGAGCTACAGCTGATACAAACACAAGGAGAAATCTGATCTGCTGCCTTCATGGGTGCTGTCACTCTGAGAATGCACCAGCTTGTTCACAGCTCTTGCATCTGACACTACTCGTTCCTTCAAAACGTCTCTGAAGGTCCAACCCTGGGAACTGGACCTGCTCTCTTTGCCCTCCCTGTGCTGCTGCTCCCACTGCCATCTGCTGCCTCTGTGTGGGATGGAGGGAGGGGGAAGCTGCTGTGCTCCTCACTTTATCGAAGATGGTGGCATTCCGAGCTGCTGTGGCAATCCACACCTCCTTGAAGAATTTGTCACAGACGGGATCCTGGTGTTCTGGATTGAGGTCGGAGCCGCCAAGGACAACCCTGAGAAGACAAAGGGATGGATGCTCACACAGGCTGAAGCACTGGGCACGCCCCTCTTGATAAATGCCAGGAGACAAGAAGTTTCCTTGGGACTTGCCAAACCCTGTGTGCTCCCAGCACCCTCCCACTCCCATCCCCTGTGATAATCCCTTAGCTCTAAAGCTGCTTGATTTTCTCCTTTTCTTCTGTGCAGTAACTGTCCAGATGGGAAATAGGGTGGGGAAAAAAAAAAGAAAAAGGTCTTAAATTAAAAATGGCCGTGTTGTGGGCCAGATGGCTGCTCCCAGCAAAGAAGCTTTCTTTAAAAAGTGACACTGCCACCCAAGATTGAGAGTGTGCAAACGGGATCCGGAGGGGAAATACCACTTGTTTATGAGCTCTGCTAGTGAAATCCTGGAGTAAAATAATTTGCAAAATCAAGCTACCAAGCTGTGGACAGGAGCAGTGTGAGGAAACAGCAAAACCCTGGGCTAAGTCCAGGCCAAGCAGAGCTAAACCTGGGCAGGCAGTGGCAGCCCCTTGGTTTGAAAGGCTGTGGGGGCAGGTGAAGCCTGAGCAAGCCCCCCCATGTCCCTGCTCAGTGGCCACGTGGCCTCCCTGCCCTGCCCAGACCCACCTGAAGCAGCGCAGGCGGAGGGACTGGGCGAACCTCCCGGCGCCGTACTCCCGGCCGTCCATGACGGAGGGGACGGTGTCGCTGTCCTGCACGATGACGGCCATCTCACTGTCCCTCTTGCCCAGCATGCTGCGGTCGTTGATGTTGGCAGAGCCTGGGCAGGGCAGGAGAGGCACAGGCCGTGTCTCCCTGCTGCTCCAGGCGCTCCTGCACACCCTCCATCACCACCCGCCACCCCGGGGACCTCCGCACCCCTCGGCTCCGTGGGGAACCACCCACGGCTTTGACAGGTAAAACCCCAACCTGATGCATCCAGATTTTAGCTTTTAGGTTCTTCAGATCCTCTGCTGCATTAGTGTGTAACTCTTAATTCCATACAGAGTAAGCTCTCTTCACATTTTGATCAGATCCTTCTAAGCCTGAGAACCAAGGACACCGTCTGCCTCAGGCCTCAAAAAGTATAAACAAAAGTGAATCAGGGTGGGGAGCTAATTGGGAGTATATAACTTCCTTACATGAAGCTATAATTAGAGAATTAGCCCAATATACAAATAGACCAAACTTGTATCTGTCTGAGAAACTCATGACCATTGTCCATCTTGGGTGTACCCCCTTGGGGAGGCTTTGTCTGCCCTTAATGTACGTGAAGGCCCTTCCATAAATATATCTGCTCTTATCTTTTTTACTTTGTCTGGCCTCTGTTTCTAGGTAAGCCCATTCCAGGCACCAAAGGGGGACCTTCCTTATGGAAACACAGACTGTGAGAGGAATTGTGGGAGAGAAAAAAACCCCAACTAATTTTTGTAGGCTTCAATGGAAGAAAATTAAATTACAGCCAAGCCCAGGCCAACAGTTTCAAAATTTGTTCTTTCTTCAACTTCCCAGATGCTTCTGATGAAGGAGCTTTCAAAGGTCTGAACTGCATTTGGTTTGGTACCCAGTCACCTGAGGCAGGATGGGCTCTCTGGGTAAATCACAGAATGGTTTGCCTTGGAAAAGACTTTCAAGCTCCTCTCCTTTTAACCTCCCTGCCATGGTCAGGGAAACCTTCCACTAGACCATGTTGCTGTGCTGTTCAGGGGGGTCTGATCGAGACCAGCTGAGGCTTTGACCCCCACAAACAGGTTTCTCTGTCCTACACAGACATCAGAAAACAGGGCATGGGGAAACACTGTTTGCTTGCAGCTGTTGGCTCCAAGGGAACAGCGAGATGCAGGGAAGGATAGGCATAATGAGGTCATTAACCCACAGAAATTACCAAAACAACAATAAAAAATCTCCACACACAAGTGGAAGAGACCCCCAGGCTGCAGTTAGCCATTGAGCCTTGTCAGGAACTGGATTAACTCCAGGGGAGCCAACACCTCCAGAGGAAAAACCAGCTAAGAGCCTCTCTGTCCTGTCACCCCTCTTCCAGCCCAGTATCTCCATGAGCACTTAATTTCCATGAACTCTCTCTTATGTGGAAAAGGGATGACTTCCCAGGCAGCAGAGATGCACAGGCTGTACAAAAATCTACCCTCAAGCTTATAGGCACAGAGAATAAAAACTAAGAGCTGCCTTAGCCCCCCAGACCATCTCAGCGGGAACAACACAGCTCCTGCTGTGATATCAAACCACCTCAGAGCCACTCTGTGCACTGGAGACATGATCTGGCCCCTGAGAAGGTGACAGAGGAGCAAACCTCACCACAGATCATCTAAGAGCACTTCTTTGAAGGAAGGGAGTATTTTGAGTCTTGTAAAAATCTAGTATTAAAGTATTCATTGGCAAAGGTTTTATTGCTCATATAACAGCTCAAAAAGGGCTTTTAAAGAAACAGGCTGAAATTCTGATGCAGTGTAGAACTCTGAGCCTGAACTCTCTCATCTTTGAGTCATGTTCTCACAATAAATATAGTAATAGAAGAGAATGAAATGATATCTATTACTCCCTATAGCATATTGTCCCATTCTTAGGAAACTGAGCTGATACATGACACGTGTTGTCCAAACCTTCCAAATTTTACAGCACATTCTGTTCTTTCAGGAACAGATGACAAGTCTCACAAGTCTTCCTGCTAGAGCAGAGTTTGATACAAGACAGATGGACAATATTCCCTGCACTGGGATTCTCTTCACGGTTACACACAGATTTAAAAGATTTTAGAAAAACAAATGAAATTACAACCCTCTGAATCCTTTCTTCCCTCTTGATGAATTTATGAGTTTGGTTTTGTTTTTTTTTTTTTTTTAAACAGCAAAATATTTCTCAGGAAAGAAATGACAACATAGAAAAGTCCATGGCCCTGCAGCCTGCACCGTGCATGGGGATGGGAAGGGATTGATCCAGGTGCCCCAAACCCCTCCTGAGAGCCCCTGCTCACCAATTATAACCGTGTTGTCATCAGCAATGAGCAGTTTGCTGTGCACATAGATGAGCTCCGTGACCAGTTTTCCTTCCAGCTCTGCATATGTTCGAAGGCCACAGAATGAGATGTAGTTTATCCACTTATCTCCAACTGAAAATTAAAGGACAAGAAAACTGATTGGATGAGGGAGGTGGAAGAGAAAAAAAACCAATCTTGTTTACATGAAGACCCCTATGAATAACAGTTCACTTTTGACTTTTAAAACTTATAAATGAACAGATTACATAAGTAAGTTTTTTTTTAAATAGACTTGAAAATTTGCTTGCGAGCTCACTGTGCTGCTCTGATGTGCTGCCTGTTCAGAGACTCCTGCTTCAGTGAGAAATGACTCTAGTCTCCTGGGCACAGTACAATAGGTGGACTATGAGACTGGTTTTCTGCAGATCCTGCAGAAAGGAGGCTGGAAGCAGGTGTTTTGTCCATGGTCAGTATGGCAAATGTGTCCTAATGCATTTGTGTGCAGTTCAGATTTACACCAAGACCTAGAACAAATGAGGCATTATGCACAGTCCTAACGTTTGTGATATGTGGATTTTCACAGTGCTCCAATTCTCAGCAGAGCAAATTCCAGCAGGATTCCTCATGGCAAGGAAACAGCCTTCAAAAACCTGCTTAGGCAGGTTCTTCCTCTCCACATCTGACAACTGCCAGAAACAAACCTGTGTGGGATCCACGGGGAGGGCTGAGGGCTCATGGCTCCCAGAAGCGTGACCCCGCTCAGGACATTTTCCAAATAACACAATCCTGAGCAGCTGCAACTGTGCTGTGCTCCTCCCTGGGGTGCTCCCCTCCTCTGGATCAGGGCTACAGCCAGGTCTGAAGCCTGACAAGTGGCCATGGCCTGTGTGACCTGACAGAGCTCGCCATGGGAGGACAGGGAAGGAGGAGGTCGCTCTCAGCCCCACGAGCCCATGGCATGTGCTGCACTTCGTGTCACAGATGCATCCATCAAACAGAAGCATCCAAAGTAAACAACACAGAGGAGAGGAATAAAGTTCTTACCCTCTGCCTTCAGCTGGCTCAGGATGGAGTTTTCCCCTCGGCACATGGTCCTGGAAAGAAGGTAGGCAGCCATCAGCACCCCCGTGGCTGCTGACAGCAGCTTGTGCTGGAGCAGAACTGAGTGGGGTAAATCACAAACACAGCTGCCTCCCAAACAGCAGGAGAAACAGGGTGCTTCCAGAGCACCTTTATTTCCCCAAATGACTGCTACTACATCTAGGACTGCTCGTGTTCCAAAAGGAGCTCACACCAACCTGCAGAAGAGCTGGGAGCACCTCTGCTTTCTAGAGCACGTGGCAATGACTGCAAGTGTGTGACAAGCAGGGTTGCTACCCCTGTGCCAGCCCTGGGTGTGAAATCACAGTAAGAAAAACGTTGACACGTGCCCAACATCAGGTCAGGCAGTTTGTGTGATTATGGCTGGGCTGGAAAAGCCACAACTGGAATTCCACTGAGAACCAACCAACCCACAGGTAATTTCCTCTGGTTGCCCTTGCAGGAGGAAGCTCAGGCAGAAGGGTCAGGGGATGTTCTACTTTCCCTCTGCTTGTGTCCCCTGTGGCCTCCTGGAGGTGCAGCAGGACCCCCACAGGCCAGCAGACAAGGGGGATTTCACTCTGAGGGTTGCAGCAGTCTCTGCACACTGACTGTACCCTGGCCATACTGTAACATAGCAGCTTTCCAGTACAACCATCTTGGGCTGTTTTGCCTTCTACATTTCTCAGCACAAGGACTACTTCCTATGAGACCTGCTGGGTTGCAAGTGCCCCCCTAAAACATCCAGGGGACTCACACTGGGGAAGAAGCCATTGCCTGCATGGGGCCAATGGGCAGAGCCAGGCCAAATATCAGCCAAAAAGGCAGATTTGGAGACAGATCTTGGTCAGCAAGTCTGATTAATTGGCAAAGTGGAAAACAAGCATGGAATGGTTTGGGTTGTCAAGCCCTATAGCTCATGTAGCTCCATCCCCCTGTGATGGGCCACATTCCCCAAGGCCAGGTTGCCCAAAGCTTTGTCCACGCTGGTCCCAGTGATGGCAGGTGGGGCTTGGGGAGCCCCAGCAGCAGTGGAGGTGTGCAGGGGTCTGACCCCTGGTGAGGCACCTGTAGTTGAAGTGCATGATGGCCTGCAGCGCGTTCCCCCCGCCCGTCGAGATGTCCCCTTCGAAGCCGGGCAGCAGCGGGATCACCACGTACACTCGGAAACGCTTGTTCTCCCTGCAACGAGGGGGTGTGGGGGAATATCAGCCTGGGAGGGTTCCACCAGCCTGGACAAGCCACAGCTTCACACACGGTGAAGTCCCCTCAGTTTCACTTCCCCGGAGACGGTTCCCATCCAAGGCCACCACACAGATTTTAAGGGAGCGAAGTGTGAAGTGCATTTCCAGTTTCAGAAAATCACCTGCCATTAGAGCTTCTCTGAGTGCTCCTTCAGGAGCAGAGCGAATAATTTACTCTCAGCAAACAATAGAAGAAGCTAAATGAAAAGAAACACATTTTTACTGAAATTCTGGGGCAGGCTAAGAATTTTTGAGATTGTGTCTGCCTCTATAGAAGTTTGAGTACCCCAATAGGCCAGTCACAGTGATACTGGTGCAGACTGGTGGGGAGAGCTGCCTGGCAGAGCAAAGCTTACAGAGCTATCACAGGCAGAAACCCAAAACCTCACCCAACGTTCCCACTGCCTCCCAGTTTTCAGAAGTCAGAAACACCACAAAGGTGGAAAAAGTTCAGGGCACAAGCAAAACATTGATCACTGGGGGAAGGCAAATATATCCTTGATACACCACAGAACCCAAAAATCTCAGTTCCAGAGTTCTCCAAACTAATCCATACCCTGATCCCATTCAGAACAAAAGCTACTATTATGGCACTGCTTGGGGCTTTTCTCAAAGCTCTCTTTGGGTTTCCTCTGCTGACAAATGCCAGGTGCATCTGCTCTGAGAGCACTTTCCAGGTGCCCCTGGGTGCTGGGAATTCCCTGCTCTGTGCCACGGAGGAGGAAGAGGACGAGGATAATGCTCCATGGAAGGATGCTGCCACTAGATGGCAAACACAGTTTAATCAGCACAAAACCATTTCAGGAACACTCTGAGGATGAGCCAGTCTGCAGTTTTTGCCAGCAGCACTCCTTCCTCAGGCAAGCCATGCCTGTGAATTTAGGGGTGTGGAATTGTGAAGCACTGGGGTCCTATCTGAGCTGGGAGGGAGACAGTGAGGACCTGTGTGTCTTATTTCAACCAGCACTTCCTTCCAGCTGTGCTGGGCACTGCAGACTGGCTCTGGTTCACCAGCAGAGCTCAGAAATAGTTAATATTTAGTTTAAAAATACCCAGACACAAGAGACTGTGAAATCAAGTCTGTTTGTATCATGAGAAAGGTCTACCAACAAAAACATTCCCCCAAAAGCAGCTTGTTTGTATAAGGACAGTATTTACTAAACTGCTTAGAGAGCCACCCTTGAAAAAAAAAGAGGAAACCAATAAAAGAACATTATTAATAACATCAGTAGAAAATATTTAGTCTAGAAGAGTAAGAAGTACACAAGCTCACTACAGACCTTAATTTATAATTAATGCTGTTCTCCTGGGGCAGTTTGGAAAATTAGCAGTATGATACAAACCATTTAGGTCTGAATTTACTTTTAATCTTAGGTAATGCAGAATGTGAACCTTATATTCAGTTAGGAATTGCTAACATTAAGCCAGCAAACTACTGGCATACAACTGGAGTAATGCAGAAGTGTGCATCATATCTGAAAATGGGTCCATGGGCAGGGATACCTTGCACAATCCCAGGCCAGTTCAACCTGGCCTTGGATGGGGCAGCCACAGCTTCTCTGGGCACCCTCATTGGGAAGAATTTCTTCCCAATATTCCATATAGTCCTCTTTCACTTCAAAGCCATTTCCCCTTGTCCTATCACACATGCCCTTTTCCAAAATCCTTCTCCAGCTCTTCTCTAGCCCCTAAGATGCTCTGTCCAGCTGCCTCTGAGCCTCAAAGCTGCACTACAAACTCAACAACAGCATTTCCAGCAGCACTGGCACTGCTCCTCACTGACCACTGGTGAGAAAATCCATTCCACCTTTTCATCCTTAGCTAATTTCAATTTTTTGGGCTAGTCACTGCAGCTCACACAGATCACAGGCAACTTCACCTCTTGTTAATAGCACAGCTGATAACACCCAGATGCAGTGGTGCTCTTCTTTCCACAGTGCCCTGAACAAAGCCTGGCCCAGGGCAGCTCCTGTGGCCTTGCAGACATTTCCTGCACTCTGGTGGCTGTCTCAGGTTGGGTGCCTTTATCCAAGTGGGAATTTGCAGGCTCAAGTGCAAAAAAGAACAAAATTCCTGCAACCTTGGAGAGAGAACCTCTGGAAAAGCAGGCCCTGCAGAGTTCTGGACAACTACAATATGGAAAAAATAATCCATGCAAGAAAACATCTCTGTGTGTGGCAAAAAAGCCCACAAGAGATGAAAGGGAAGAGTTTAGAAAGTCTCCTGTATTTCAGCCCAGCAGGAGCAGGGTACAGTTTTATACTGTGAAATGTATGTCTCAAAGAGACCCCAGGGGAACAACCTAAGCAAGGCTGCCCAGGATAAAAGTGAAAACAAACCACTACCTGTGGCATTAATGTTAACACAGGGTTAGGTGTGCTGAAGGAGTGTCTAAAACATGGCTGGATTCAATCCATCCAGGAACAAACAACCGTCCCCTTGCAAAGAATGGAGGCGGTGAACACCCTCCAGCATGTACCACAAAAAGTTGTTCAAACAATAGCAGAACCCTGCAGTCAAATCCTCAAAATGTGTTGGCTTCCCCAATTTGAAGCCGCTCCTCTCTAGATGATTTAAATAAATCACAAATCCCAGTTCGTGCTTCCCACCCATGAAACTGCCCGACCACCCAGCTCAAGGCAAATTGGCAGTGGAGCAGAAGTGTCACTGAACCAGAGCACAAAGGACTTGCATTTAAACAAAGAGTTAAAACCACATTTACATTGGGGTAAATCCAGAAAATCACTTTCTGCATGCAAAGAAACCACTGAGGAGTCTCACTGCTGCAAATGCAGATGTTTGACCCCTTCAGTACTGTGTTGGCACAGCTACTGTCCAGCTGTGGCCACTGAGGGGTTATTTTTTGCACCCCACCATGGAAATGCACCTGCCTCATTAAGAACAGGTTACCTGTGAGCTTTAAGAATCCTCTGAGCAATTGCATCACCGATCTTGTTCCAGACAACTTTGTCATCAGCACAGCTAATAAAAAACTGGTTCTGCAGGAAAAGCAAGTGAAGCTACTGTCAGACACTGCCAGCAACCAACCCAAAATATTTGCATGCTTTATTTCAGACCAAGAGCAACTAAAGATAGCTGGGTTTGTGTGCCATTGGAGTGGAAGCTTTTTAAAATTATGATTAAATGATATGTGTGTCTGTGCTTGCTTAGGGAATTAATTAGTCATTATTAACCACACTCCTTAGAAAGTTCATGTAAAGAGCAACCTAACAAGAGCCTAATTAAAAAAAAAAAAAAAAAAAAAAAAAGGGAGGAGAAAAAGCATCTCCATTCACCAGCACTGAGTGTCACTCTGACACAAGAGATTGCTGCAGCTGAAGGCTGTGTGGATGAAGAGCTGCCCTGTGAATGGGAGCTTTGGGCATGCACAAGGGACACTGCAAAGGCAGAGGGGACAGGGAGACTCTTGCACAGGCCATGAATGCTGCTGGCAATTTTGCAAAGAGCCTTATAAAGGAGAGGTCTACTTTTTCCCACCTCGTGGTCAGATGGCTGTCAGGGTACACAGCCATCAGGCTGGCCTGAAGACCACTGAAGGTAAAGGATCTGTCTAAATGCAAAAAAGCTTAGGACCAAACCTCAAGAAGTAATTAGTCTCCTGATGGCTACAAGCCATGCCCAGAGCATCAGGACCCTCCTGCCTTCCCTCCCTGCCACTGACCTCTATGTAGATGTAGTGCTTGCTGTTCTCTATCACGCTGATGTAGGCTTTGTGGATGGACTCCTCGTGGTATTTAATGCCAGCAGACCAGTCAGCAGCAGAGCGGATCACCTGGAAAGCAAGAGAGAGACACCTTTAGCTCTGTCCATCCAGGACAGCACCATGGCTCCGGAATTATCCCAGGGGCAAGGCTCTTCCCTGGCACAGCCAGGCTTTCACTACATTAGGGAGTAAGTGCAACATTTGTAGTGCATTTGTAACTGTGAGAGAGGGCAGTCAGAAATAGTATTAATGCTTAGCAAGATTAGAAACATAAGAGCCCTGTCCCATTGCTGTACTGTTGGTCTCTCCCATCTGAGCCGCTCCAGATGCTTGCTCTTGCTTAAGGTCTAATGCTAAATTGCTTTTAAAACAACCTAAATTTCCAACCTTCGGGGATGCACATCCCCATCAGTGATCTCTGCCCAGCACTTGAAAGCTGGTCTCCAGCTGGGGCAGGGTGATTTTCCCCCAAGGAGGCTGTACAGGATCATACAGTCAGTCTGATAATGCAGGCCATGCCTTTGTCCCAGCACTTGAGGTCATTTGTTTCTTCTTCCAATTCTTGCACAAGCCATCCCATTTGTGATGATACAACTTTTAATTTTTTTTTTGTTCAGATACCCATATTTATTTCTTAGTTTTTACTGGAAATCCACTTTTAAAGTAGATTCCTGCAGGATCACCAGGGTATGTCCTGCCCCTCCACCCTGCAGTTTTTGTGCAAGAGAGGCCAACCAACACGAGAAACAACTTTTGTTTGTGCTCTGGGCCAGGCTGAGCAAGCCCCACAGCAGTTAGCATCCTGTCTCCCCAAGCCAGAGATGCTGTGGCACCTCCTGCTCCTGCACTTTGAGTCAAGAGGCAGCCACACTACACCCCAAGTGACGCTTTCCTAGATGGAAATGTAGTTTTTAATTAAGCATTAGCAGAGTACGTGCTTGGGAGAACAGTTACTTGTTATTAGCCTCTCTCTTTAAACATTGTCAAGACAAAAACATTGAAACAATAGCCTTAAAATATCTCAATATAACCACTATACTGGAACTGAGGGCCAGTCCCACACAGCACAAGACCCAGGGGCTGGGGATCTGTGAAATGTGTGTGTCAGTTCCAGCAAAATCCTGATCTCTTGGGAATCCACCAAACCAATCCTCTTGTCTCCAGAGGCTCCCTGGAGGTGGCACTTGGGGCTATGGCTGTTTAACAGCAGATGACTCCTGAGCTAACTCCTTCACCACATCTGTTTTTCCCAGTAAAAAACAGGCCCTGCAACTCTTGTATTTGGCTGCTCTCTTGGCCAACAGGAGGGTGCACTCTGCAATCTCCCTAATTGAGTGTTGGGGTCACAGATGTTGGAGTGAAGGAGCCAGCCTGAATACAAGAGCTGTCACAGCCTTTAGCAGTGCCAAACAGCTGCCCTTTGCCTGCACAAGGCTCTGCAAGGCCATGCTGATCATTCCCAAAGGTTTTTAATCACTCATTTGGTTTACAAAGCCAAGGCTGAGAGTTCCCACTCATCCCAAGCTGAGCACTGCTGAAACAACACTGAGCACCATGGCAGACTGAGATCTTGAACAAAATTCCACCACTGGCATTAATAAGCTGTTGCTGGCATTAATAAGAACAGAAAAAACAGGTTTTTTTTCAGGGTAGAAAGCAGGCTAATTATTCCATATGCAGCCTGGACTGAAGCTCACAGCACTTCCACTCTCAGCAGCACAGCAATCTGGAACTGCACTTCAGAAAGTGGCAGATTGTAGCTTTTCAGTGCACAAAATCTGATTTTTTTTTTTTTTGCTAGTTAACACAACAGAACCATCACTCAGGACCATCCCTTTGCAGCAGCATGACTTCTCAGTGCATCATCCACCTGCCCTTCCCTACATTCCTCCTCTCCCCTTCACACAACTGGCACCCCAGCACATTCCACACCCCGGGCTTCCCCTGTTACAGGGCCATCATCTCTCTGCCTCACCCCAGAACAATGTGTCATGGCTTATTCCAAAAAGCTGGCACAGCACCACCCAAAAAGCTGCCATCAGGTACAGCCTCAAATCCCCCTGCAAAGGGAAGAAAAGGCGTCAGAAAATGTTGGCTGGGACAGCAGAATGTGTATGACGTGTTTCATCTTGGATCTCCTCAAAATAAAGTTGTTTTTAACAGGTCTGCAGCCACAGGGACAGCACAAGGCCACCAAGGCAGCATCTCATGGAGACAAAGCTGTGGCACTCACAGACACACACACCCACACCTGGAAGTTTGCTACACAGCCCTTCCCTTATCACTGATGTTCCATGTCACACTTCTGGACACCTCTCTTTCCTGTCAAGGTATTTAAGGGCAGCTGGCTCAAACCCAACCTATTTCCTGGGGAGAAAAGGCCACATGCTGCCCAGCAGAACCCCTCCCATCCAGAGCTGGAGTCTCCATATTCCAGCCTCTCCCTTCCCCTGCCCTGTGCCTCTCAATAGCTTGTCATCCCTTTAACTTCTCTAACTGATACAAGGGTAATAAATGTGATGTTTGCTGAGGGCTAGTGCATAAACCCTGAAGAAAGCAGGGCTCTCACAAAGACTTCAAAGAGGTGAGGGCGTCAGCTGCTGCCAGAGCATTAAACTTTCATTGTATTTCCATCAGGAATGGGATGTTGCCTCACCACATCACATCTTATGCAATGCTGGCTTTGGCAGATAACTGCAAACTCTGGAGTGGAAAATGGGAGATGGAATAGTGGAAAAAAAATCTGGCAATGCCTTTGGCAGATCTCTATTTGACTCTTGCAAGATTCAATGTGCTCTTGCAAAAATCATGTTGCTTATTGCAAGCAAAGCCCTGAAGTTCAAATGAAAGAGGATGGGAGAACACACAAGACTCCTTTTCCTCCTTGCCAGCTTGTACCTCCACAGTGTTTCCCACACACACTGCATTCATCCTCCCTGCCCAGGGGAAAGCCCTTGTCAGTGCTCTATCCTCCCAGAAATGCTTTCCACTCCTCTCACAGAGGAGAGCAAAACCAGATGGTACAATGAGGTTGGAGTCTGTTGCTGACAGGTCAATGGTTTGGGCTTGCAGCAACGTTGCAATCCCCAAGGATCCTTTGTGTTTTCCCTTCCTCTGATCTGCCCACAGTTGAAGACAGATTTGCAAACAAGGTTAGCAACAAGAAACCTAACAGCCAGGCTTTCCTCAATCACCTCACAGCCAAGGACAGTCCTGGGATGCTGGATTTTACCTTGAGGCAGTAACTTCTGCCTATAAAATCCCTACAGAGTACTCAAATGGAGATAACAGGATTGGCTGCTAGCCAGCCAGAGGATTCAATACTAAGAAGAACAAGAATTTGCTGTAGTTTTTTTCTGGATAAAAAGTTGGTAAAAGATGTTAGGATATCTGCTTATTTCTGTGCAGAACTGTACCACTGAGAAGAGATCACGAACACCTGAGCCTTCTGCTACAAAATGAATCAACTGGACAGGCAAGACGTTGGTATTTCTGTCCCTGCATAAAAGGAGGAATCATACAGGGATGCCCTGATGGACCCCCTGGGAGCTCCAGAAAAAGGCAACCAGGATGGGGAGTTCAGATCCAGGCTGCAGGTGTCCTCCCCTGTCCCCACTTCCTACAGCAGCCAAACCTGAAACCTCCATCAGGAGGAGAGGCTGAGTCACTTTCGGATTCACTGTGGGACTTCAGGGATGCTCAGGGCACTTGTGTCACCTGGGGACCAAGGGAAACCAGGCCAGTGTGGGTATTAGAGAGGAGACAGTAAAAATTTTACTATGTGCCTGCAAATCCCTGCCTTGGAGCTTGAGGAGGTCATGCAGAAATCATAACCCAGCTAAATCAGCCCAGGGACCTGCACCCAGGCAGGGTGCCCCAGTCTGGGCAGAGGAGCCTTCCTCACTGATTCCACCAGGCTTGGCACTACAAATGCTCTTCACCACCAGTTTTCCCTCATCCTGGGAAGGTTGGTAGATTGCAGGGCAACACATTTACAGCCTAATATCACATAGGTTTATTTATCTGTCTACATGCAGGGCTATTTTGACAGATGCATAAATAAGAAATGAGCAAGGTAGTTTCAATTGAATAATTTACAAGCCAAACCTGCTCTCTTTTTGCTGTTTATGGTATCATTGAGAGCAGCCCCTCATTTCCTGGATGTATCAGTTATTTGCAATGCCTCAGCAATGTGGTGGCCAGGCTGGTTTTCCAACTGCTCACCCATCACTCAGCACTGGAGTCTGCGGATTCCACAGTCACCGTTTGAGCTCCATCCTCCTCTCCCATGGCCTGATGCCCTGAGCCAGCAGCTCTGCAGCTGTACTGAAGAGAAACTGCATCTAGGTTTTTCTCAGTTTAATTTCTCCTTTGGGAAATGCTTCCAGCTCTGTAATCAGTAGAGCTGAACTTTTTGCTACAGCAAACCCTGTGATTTAGAAGTTGTGGCTCATCTTGCGGTTAAAGTGTGCTCAGGGGACACAAGCCCCATCAATTCCATGAGAACAAGATTTCCCAAAAAGCTGGAGTCAGATACAGACAAGGAGGCATTTAGAACCACAGGGAACAGGATGATGCCTGAAGGGAACTACTTCCCAGCAAGCTGGGAGCCTTGCTTTGGAGGATGATGTAAAACACCCCAGAACCCTGACACAAGATCCCTGTGCTGCCCATCCCTCACACCACACAGAGAGGAGCAGACAATGCCCTGGCAACCCACAAACCTAGAAAAAAGCATCTTATTTCACTAAGCTTCCCCGAGCAGTCCTGTCATCTGGGCACAACACTCCTTACAAAGAGCAAAGTCATGCATTTTTCCTGGTTTTGGTCTAACTGCTCTTACTTCATACATCTTTCATCCACAGAGACACACAATGGTTTTGCTGCTTCAGCATAACTATTTTGACTTTGTACTCTTCAACAAGTTCCTACTTCTGCTGGGTAACACCAATATTCAAGTATTCAAGTATGTGCACTTGACAGATCAAACTGGGCTTTTAAACAGAGGTATCTTGGCAATTCTGACTGTGAGACTGATTGTCACAAATCAGACTGTGGGCTGACTGTGTGGAACTGCAGAGGAGCCACAGGGGTGCAGGACTGCATAATAAAGTGCAGATGAAGCTTGAGCAAGACTCCAGCCCCAAGACTCCACTTAATTCTGCCTCTCACTGACCACCACCTGTCTGAGCGAGGCATCAGGGCCTGGCAGACTGCTCTAAGACCTGATATAAATACTCAGTGGGTAACCTCAACCCATCAGGCCTTCTTGAATCATAAAGCCCAAATGTTAGGTGTTAGATGAAGAGCAGCAGAAAACAAACCATTAAACCACATGGCTGTGCAAAGGCACAGTGTTCCCACCACTTGAGTACTGCAGACACTTTTGTCCCCTTACCTCAAAGGTGGAAATATAAATTAATGTCTCTCTACTGGATGAGCTGCGTTATTCTACTGTGATTAAGGATCTGTGAGTTGAATTAGAGAAGAGTTTTGCATCTTATAAGTCAAGTTCTGCAGAGGGTCTGTCAGGCATTCAAACTTCCTGGGAGGATGCACAACAAGCCCTCTGAGGAGTATGTGAGCAGGAGACCAACACCCACCTGGACTGTGGCAGGAACAGCCTCGGGCACCTGATACTTCAACTCGTTAGCAGTTTGCTGAGATTTTGGCAACAGGAATGGGTAGGACAGGGACCGGTATTTGGGTTTCATAATCTGCACGAGGGAAGGAAAAAACAGATAAAGAAAAAATGCTTGCAACAGATAAAGAAAAAATGCTTGCAACATATCAAACAACACAAGGAAATAAAACAGATACCTGCAGAGGGCAGGGGGATGAGGCAAGGCTGTGCTTATCTCCATGCCCCCAGCAGTGACTCCCACACCCACCTTGGTGAAGTTCCAGCGCTGGATGAAGTGCCGGGCGACGTCGCGCGCGGCTCTGCCGTGCACCACGGAGGAGATGTCGTGCCAGGGCATCCTGGGCGTGGTGTATCTGTCAATGAAGTCTGTGGGGCAGGGGAGCACGGTTGAACTTCCTCAGACAAAGGACATGAGTATGGAAAAGCACAGCATCCCCCTCCTCAGACTGAGGTTTCTGGCACCAAGCACCCCCAAGGCAGTTGTTGGACTGCAACAGCATAATTGGCCCTAAAATCCCTCAAAGTGAGTTTTGCTGCTTTTTCCTAGCAACCAAACCAAACCAGCCTTGTTACCTCTGGCTTGGAGGCAGGAAAAATAAGATCTGAGATCAAAAAGATACAGAACAAAGTTTGGGGAATGCAAAGGCTCCCACTCACCAGCAAAAGGCTTGTCGAGTTGAACCCAGTCTTTAAAGACAAAGTTGCAATAGTCTTTTCCGTGCCAGAACCTGGTTTCCCCAAGCAGCTCTCCAACACCTGTCTTCAGGCTACGGATGGATCCTTTATCTGTCGCAGGCAAACAAAACAAAAAACATGCTCCAAAGTCATGGCCATCCATTGCACACAGCACTGAGAGACTCACAGCCACAGAACAGCACTGGTGGGACCTGCCAGGCCCAAGCAGCTGAAGCTGGTTTCTCCCTAGTCCTCCTGTTACTTTCAAGGGATGTATGTCTGTATTTTTCCCTCCCTATTTTAGTATTTCTTGTACAATAAGATGTTATAAATAGGAGTCTGTTATGGAAATGAAAAGCAGATGCTGAATTTTATCTTGGACTACATCACCCCATAACCATTTGCCTTTCTCCAGTTCAATAAAACCTAAATATTTCCACATGGCAGATCATGTATATCATGTACTTTATATATTTTACATTAATAGTGAACTAATTCCATCTTCTCTGCTAGAGAGTTTATTATTTTACCCCTCTAGCAGGGTGTATCTCCTCTAATAAAATAGTATTTATTACCTAGAATGAGATGTTCATGTTCCCTCATGAAGTATTGGGTTTTCTTAGTCTAATTTTGTTTTTTTTCCAAATAGCAGTGTAATTTTTGATACAATTTTACATGTTGAACAATAGGATCGTGAATTCCAAATTCATGTTAATTAAAAATGGTCTGAAATATTGCTCGCAGGGATATCCCCTCCTAACAGGATCCCTTTTCCAGAGCACATACTTTGGTGGAGTGCACTCTTTTTCCAGGCTCTTAAAAAATCCAAAAATGTCGGCCTAGACCATAAACAGTTACCTGGTGTTATTTCCTGACTGTGAGAGCAGCCTGCATCTGTGACACCAAATATTAACGCAGTAATTACACAGCAATGCCACAAGCAGAAACCTCCTCCTAACCCAACCACGCCACCAGCTAACCACAGAACCCTTTAGCACACAGAAAAACCAATTTTCAACAGCCGACAAAACACACAAAACACAGTCACTGGCAGCAGCACAAGACCAGGGGACACAAAGCAAGCCCTGCCAGCGCCGCTCTGACCCCGCCGAGCCGAGCCAAGCCATGCCAGAAATGCCATGCAGCAGGTTTGCACCACAGCTGCCTTGGGGAGCTCCAGCCTCTAGTGAGAGTCCAGGTGGGGCTGGGGAATCACTGACTCAACGTGCCTGGTTGGAATGGGAATGAGTGGGACACAGGCCGACACACGCTCCGGTGACTGCACGGTGACTCATGAGTGAGCAGGAATGGCCACAGGGGAGACTGCACATTGTCTCCACAAAGTCATGGAAGTGCTTTGCTGCCTGCCACTTCTTTGTAACCAATATTCTATAACTGGCAATTAATGCCTTAGAGGAAGGTGTTTGCAAGAGGATGATGCTGAAGAACTGCTCCTCACTCCATTCCTGAACCCAAAGGCATCTTGGAAAGGTACCAGGCCCTTCCAGTCCAGAGATGGGAACAGCTCAGTGCTCACAACCACCCAACTCCTGTCTCATCTGAGTGTGCTTTCCTTGGTTTTAATTAGAAGCAAAAGAGGGGACCCTAGTCTTTGTCCAAACATAGGACTGGCAGCAGCCACTCTGTTGCTTCCTCTCTCTGTTTGCATGTCTTCTTGCATCAGGTTTACTTTAAAAATATCCAATACAGAACTTCCAGTTCCAGTAACAGCTCTTTCCTTTACAGCATGAGAGCTGCTGAAATCATCACATACCAGAATAAGAACTATTTCTGCAACTGTTCCCTGCTGTCATTATTGCAAATTTTTTGTTTGCTCATTTGTTTGATTTTTGTTTGTTGTTGTTGTTTTGGGGTTTTTAATTCTTATTTATTTATGCTGCAGCATTTGTAGTTTCTGGAGAAGGCTCTTCTGCCAGGATGTCCGCAGAGTAGGGATAAGGATGCTGGGAGAACAACAAGCAGCGAAGGCTGATCCTGGCACCCAACCTCATCTTACCATAGTTATAATGCAAAAACATCAGCAGCTAAAGCCTGAAGGGGTCCACAGCTCTGCTTTCCTCCACTTACCCTCCCGAGGCTCAGCAAGCCCCTGTTTGGATTCACTGTGGTGATGGAACATTTTCAGATGGGGCCTTAAACTCTGGATTATATTCGGCGGGCTCCTAGGGGGGTTAGAGTAACCTGCAGAAAGTCAAGATGCTCTATTCATGGCAAAACACACGTCCACCTCTGCACCTGGTGCCTGCTCCTGTCTGAAGACACCTGGCAGACAGGAACTCAAACCACATGTCAGTTTGCTGGAGCTGCAAGTGGCTGCCAGGCAAAGGACATGGCTTTAACCCAAACAGCTGAAATGAAGTACAAAGCCATGGCTGTGTCCTGAGCTGACTGCAACCAAAACCCCCATAAGGAGCCAGAGGTAAGAGAAAGATCATCAGGGAGGGATGGAATTCCAGTAAGTTCCCCCATCTTCAGAAGCTGAAGACTTTCAGGAAGGATTTAATTCTGGAACAATTGCCAAGCTGATCCTTGTAATTTTAGCACTGAAATTATCTTTAATGTCAGGAATTAAAAACTGCATTTAAACATTCAAGTGTTGAACAGACTTTCCGCTCTAGTAAGTGGGTAAATTTGGAATATTTCCATTTAAGTGAACTTATTTAAAGCCTAGCTTTTAACACTAGTCTATGAGAGGGGATAATCCCATTCAGAACTTATTTGCTTGTTATAATAAATCCAAGTTGAAAAATGATTCAATTCTCACTTTCAGGAACAAACACTTTCCAACAATACAAACATCAAGAATCACATACACAGTATCACATCATCTGACAGCTCATGAAAATTTCTAATTAGCGAAATAAAAAATCCACGTAAAACCCTTCTTCTCTATTTTGCAGTGACACAAATTTACATGTTGGCTACACACAGCTATTATTATGATAGTTAGGTAACATGTCAACCTTCCTTCCATACAAAGAACACATTGCCCTAGAAATCATGTGAACGTGCACATACACCCACCCACCCACCTCCACACATCCTTTATATACATTATTTAGCTGAACATCACTTACTTGACTCACTGTCGATGCTGCTGACGCTGTCAGCATGGTGCATGCCGTGCTTGTGCAGGTGCTTGTAAATGCTGAACCTTGAAAACTTTTTGGGTTTTCCTACTCCTTTCATCTTTGATGTGTCTGGGGCATCATCAGCATTTCTCTCGAACAAGTGGCTCTCTGGGGCCAGACCTTGAGGCTGCAGTGGGACACGTTCAGTCGACTCTGCTGCAGCCTTAAAAGACACAAGACATGGCTGCAGGTTGGGTATGAAGAGGTTCCCCTTTAACTACAGATTCTCGTGCAGATCAGTGCTCAGAAACAACCAGGAGCAAAATTTTGCTCTGTGACAGACACACTTCAGTGGGAACTAGGCATGCTTTCTGGGGAGAGTCTGTACTGAGGAGGCACTCACCAGGAAAGCCTAATAATATTAGTAGCATTTGGATCCATAAATTTACTTTGGATTATTACTCCCCTTGAAATTCTCATCAACCTAGATCTCTCAAATTTAGAAACATGTGGTTGCATACAGACCCAGGTTAGCACAAAGCTCAGCAACCAAGGCAGCTGCTGAGGGCACAAACAACAAACATTTCAGAGCACTCTGCAAGTGCTTACTCTGCATTTCTAAGTTTTGTTAAGAAATGAGAGGTTGCCCAGAGAAGTTGTGGATGCCCCATCCCTGGAAGTGTTCAAGGCCAGACTGGATGGGACATGGAGCAACCTGCTCTAGTGGAAGGTGTCCCTGCCCATGATGGAGGTAGGAATAACATGATCTTCAAGGTCCCTTCCAACCCAAACCATTCTATGATTTTAAGAACACAGACTTCAAATTGTGTCTGCTGTTCAAAGCTCCAGTGGAGTTCAAAGCTTGTCCTAGCAAGCACTTGTCAACATGTAGAGCTAAAGAATCATCTAAGCATCTAATCATGCTTAGATCCTTCGTCTCATCACTTATTTGTCATTAAAGCTCCAAAACCCAACCCTATGCTCAGAAGAGAACACAGCCCACTCACCCCTCCTGAGACCTGCCATGGCTGACCATGGCCACCACCTGGACCCTGCCCACTTATGTGCAGGCCCGGAAACCTACTGGGGAGAAGGCAATGACAATCCTGTGGAGAGATGCACCACTGGCTCTGGGCTTCCCCCATAGGACAGGGTGAGGAAAGAGGCTTCTCCCATGGTGCTCTGCAGCACCACGTTAATTTGTCCCAGTTCTGTCTTCCCCGTTGGCCCAATGGCCTTCCCTTCTCCTTTTACCTTTATATGTTAATGTTCTAGTAAGTTCTTCCTCCCCTGTTTTCCCATTGGTTTGTATAACACTGCCTATCCACCCTGGCATTCCCTATTGGCCCTCTCCCTCTGTACCACCCCTGAGCCCTCAGACCACTGGATCCCTGATGCTCTTCTCCACCCCCTCTTTCCCTGTATTTATACCCTGGACCCTCCTTTGTCTTTGCCCCTGGACTCCTTCAGCATTGCCCTGCATTAAAACCACGTTGGAACTCCATGCCTGGAGACTTCACTGCCGAGCTGCTGCATGTGTGTGTGGTTGTGTGCTGGTGCTCTTGTGGCTCCTGCCCACTGGCTCTTGGGGAAGGTTGCATCCACCACCACCACCAGCAGCAGACACTTACAGCCAGGTTGGCGGTGGACACCGACTTGACGGCGGCGGCGCGCTTGACGCTGCCCACGTCGGTCAGGCGGTGCTCGTCGTCGTCCCAGCGCCCGTACGCCAGGTCAATGCCGCCCACGAACGCCACGGACTGGTCAACGATCACCAGCTTCTCGTGGTGGGCCCACAGGTACACGGAGGAGGACACGTGGTCTGGGTGCCTCATCACCTGTGAGGAAACCAGCGCTCGAGCTCAGCATCGTTGTCAAATTTAAATCCTTCCAGGCAGAGAGCTGGTCAGCCTTTTTTGGCTGTTAGGGGTGATGGGGAAATGCTGGAGTTGTTACTGGATGCATTGCTTAATTACTGAAAGCTACTCAATTTCCCCAAAACTGGTGTCAGCCATATGGCAGGCAGGTGTTTCCCCAGCATGCAGGAATCCCAGGCAGCAATGAGTACTGATGCTGGGATAGGTCACCCTTACAACAGCTTCATAAGGGACCATAGTCAAGGAAACTGCTTCAAGTTGAGCTGTAATAGCTGAGCTTTCAAACACAGAACCTGCTCTGAAAGAAAACAACAGATTGGCGGTCTGAGTCACTTCTTTGGTTGTTGCCACCACACAACTGAAATGAGAAGCCAGACTTTTCCCCCCCCCCCCCCCCCAATTAAAAATCAAGTTGTTTGGTATTTGTTTAGGATTTTTTTTTTTGACAAGTGTCTATGGAACCCTAATTTCTGTATCTAAGCTCAGAGTTTTATTTATCTATTTATTTAATTTATGACCAGTCTCCTGCAAAAAAAGCTACCAAGTTTCATCTGGCTGCTCCCAAAACCTGTGACACAGCTCGTGTGTATTGTCCAGTTTTGCTACAAAGATGATGAGCAGATGCTTCCCTTTGCTGTGACAACTGATCAAGTGAAAATAAATCAATTATTCTAGCATAACAAGTATCTTACTGCTCATCAAGGTGTATGTGTCTCTAAGAGACTGGATA
>QUSF01000026.1:1833887-1933887 GCA_003676055.1 Chloebia gouldiae
GTATCTTACTGCTCATCAAGGTGTATGTGTCTCTAAGAGACTGGATATAACCTTATCTACTGGCTTGTCTGCCACAACTGATTTTCTGCTTGGTGCCAGAACAGCAGTGTAACAGCACAGGATAGTGCAGTGCTGTTCTTCTGTGGTGGGAACAGTAACACCCAGTGTTGACTCTCATCATTCACATCTAAGTAGAAATGCTGAAATGAGACAACACTCTCAATTTGTAATTTTCCATTTGATGTAACGCCATCAACTTGTCACATGAAATACACTTCTTGTGAATTAAGGCACACAGTTGCTTTGGCAAATCTAAACTAAGCAATTTTATGTTCCGTTAGAACCTAAAGAAATGAAGTTACCAGATGTGGCATCACCACATGGATGTGCCTTGTCAGACACACTGCAATGGTGGGAAACACTCCTGAGCCTGCAGTTCCCACCCAAAGACACCAGGGTCAGCACCAGCTATCAAGAGCCATTGAATACACTCTCCACACAGCCCTGTGCAATTACCTTGATGTTTGGATGGAGGTGCATGAGTGTCCGCTTGCTGTATTCACTGTTGATCCCCAGGGCAAGCTCCACCTCTTTGTACAGCATAACAAAAATTCTCACTCCTTGTTGCTGTCAGAAATAAAAAAGAACACATGGAATGCAGGCACATCAACGGATAGTGTCTGATTTCAAAGGGAGGAAAAGCTAAGAGGCAGTAAATGTGTTGTGTCTGCTGATGGAAATGCTGACTGGTGTTACTTGTTCTTGGTTATGCTCTTCCAGATCCTCCATGGGGACCCCACAGCCTGGTAGGACCCACCTGCTTGGGAAAGCCCTCCAGCTTTCTGAGAAGGGCTCAGTATCTGGGTTGTGTGGGTTTTGATGTTTTTGACTGAGCTATGCCAAGGCCCATCCACAAGTGATTCCTACAGCAGCTCCTTTTACACACCCTTTGAAGTAGATTTTGCAAGCATGATTCACTCCAGTCATGTTCATCCACTAAAGTTCAGTGTTCTGCTGCTTTGTGTTGCCCTGAGGGTTGCCCACTCTTAAATGTCACTGCAGGATGTCAGAAGCAGCGAGATCACACAGACATCCCCCTCCTGAAGGGGCTGCCACTAATTCAACACCAGCAAAGAGGTTCTTTCTGCTGGTGGAGCTCAAGAAGCTCCTAGAACACACTGAGCAGTGTGTTCCACACTGAGCAGCTAAAAACATGGTGCTTTTTGTGACCAGCATTGTATCCATGGCAGGGTTTTTCTTGTTAAAGCACTTTCAAATGTACCAAGTGCCTCCCAAACCTTGGCAAATACTGGTCACACGCTGGGACACCTCCACTTCCCATAAATCAGCATGAATTAAAACCTTGCACTAGAGTTTGCCAGATTAAACTTGGAACCTAAACTTTTGAATGTCTATTCCCATAAAGCTGCTCTAAGAGCTAAGGCAATCTCCAAAGTGTGGATGATATTCTGCTCTCCACTGCACCAGGGGAGTCCAAGGCAACGCTGCACACACAGCAAGGACAGCCTCACCCCTACACCATGACATCAGCTTGCTGACTGCCCTGTTGAGTCAAAAGAACACCACAAGTGACAGAGCAAGCATTTCCAGGGACTGACCTCACTCACCACAGTGTTTTTATGGTCATAAGAAAATCCATGTCAATGTGACAAAAAGAAGCCAAATTCCTCCTTTGAGTGAGTGATGCCTCATGGCCAGTTTATTTTTGCCAGAAAATAAGAGTAATTCCAAATCAGCTACAGTCAGACACATTTTTTATCTAGGTATGTGAAGGAGTGAGGACTGTGATGACAACTGGCTTGAAAGGGGAAAGAGTCAAAGACTATTTCAGCATGTTACAGAATCACAGAATGGTTTGGGTTAGAAGGGAACATCAAGACCATCTTGTTCCATCTCCAGCCATAAGCAAGGACACCTTCCACTAGACCAGGTTGCTCCAAGTACCATTCAACCTAGCCTTGAACAATTTCGGGGATAGGGAAGCCACAATTTCTCAGGCAACCTGTGCCAGGGCCTCACCACCCTCACAGGGAAGAATCTCTTCCTTATAGCTAATCTAAACCTGCCCCCTTTTAGTTTAAAGTCTATGTCTATGGAATGCATGGAATTCTGTCCTTCTACTACAGCAAGAGTCCAAGCATAGACCCAAGTTCCCATGCGTGAACAAACCTTGTGACTCATTGCTGATATGGGCAAGCTCTTTTTAGCACCCGTGTTACCGGTGTTATTGCAGGGTGTGTGAATAGCTGGAGCACAGCCCACACTCATAAACATCTCACAAAGTGCTCAGCCTTCCCAGTACTCTGAATTACATAAATCACATGGAGAGCAGCGAGAGCAGCAGGTCTTTGATGCTACCAGGAACTGGGACAGTTGTAAAGCAAGGCTGTGACGCAAACCTGGGGCACTCAGAGAACCTAACCTTCCGCCTCTGAGCTCTTCCAAGCCCAAATGAGGGGGACAAATCAAAACACGTGCTTTTCCAAGGCCATCTGATGTGAGCTTTAACTCTCATCTCTACTAAAATGAATGGTGGAAGGGCTCCAGCCCCTGGCTGGGTGGGTGCAGGGTGCAGCTGGAGCTCACTTACTGCTTTCCTCTTGAGGATGCAGTCCAGCCGCCAGCGATTCCCTTCCACCACCGGCCGCTTCATGAAGATTTCCGGGCTCAGCCTGAGAAAATAAAGGTGTATAAAAAACACAGCAGATGTAGCCTGCAAACAAAGCACTGGTCTAAATAACCAGCTTGGGAAGCAAAGGAATTGAAGTTTAAATAAAGTGGATGTGAAAGCTCATGTCCCAGAGTGATGCATTCTCCAATATCCTGCTCTTTGTTCTTTAATAACTGAGCATTGCAGAGGGTAGGGGACATGTCCAGCACATTCATCTTCATATTCAACAACCCACAAGACCAAGTTGAACACTGATGTATAAATAGGGAAATTTGGACTCTATCTGTGAAAGAAAGATGCAACAAAACAAAACCCCAAGGATTTTCTGAAATAAATACACGGACACAAAAAATAAATAAGACTGGGATTTGAGTTCTCCTGGCACCTGAGCTATCTCAGCAGAACAGACTTGTGCTGAATTTTCCTTGCTGCCTAAAGACAAAACAATAGGTTCTCACAACAGGACATGTTATTGCTTTAAGGATTACAAGAAATAGTTAAGCAATATCATCTAACTCCTGCACAGCAAGGTGACAGAATTTCATTCCTCTACTTTTGTACCAAGCGTAGCAACTTGGGTTTGGATAAAGCATAAAACTACATCCTATTTTTAGCTTACACATCAAGTTTTAGGTAAGTTTTGGAATTCCATGATACTTTTAACAATTATCTGAATAAAACACTAAGTAAGAGACAATGGGTCTGAAATGAGAAGCTCTTGAACTGCCACCTGATATGGCATAAGGGGAATCCATGAGCATTAGGCTTAATTGTGGTCATGGCAGGAAACAGATTTACCCCACCAAATGCTAACATGGTATGTAGTTTTCTCATTACTTCCTCCTAGAAACTAATTTTTCCAGTTTCCAGAGGCAGCAGATAAGCAGCCAGAGGTTCATTTCACAGAGAAAGGAGCACAGAGACCTGCCTAAGGTGAACATGAAATCTGAGTCATGTCTTGGAAGCCCCCCATGCCCATGGTCCAGGCTGGCTCAGGCAGATTAACCTCCAGAAAGGCAAGACAGGGGCAGCCACAAGCAGCACCCAGACAGGAGACTTTGCCCAGTCTTCCTGACACAAACAGGAACCAGAGCACTGCATAAACACATAAACCAGGTAACAAGTGGGCAGAGCCAGGTCCTTTGGCAAACACACAGCTCAGAAAAGGTGACAAAACTTGCCTCCTCCCTTATCTGGCCCATTTAAGAGCAGATGAAAAGGACACACCACAAGACACTCTCACACTTGGCATGAGGCTTCCCAAGGCAGTGAGGAGGAGCTGAAAGGGGATTCCATAGCACTGTTGAGCATCCTTTTTCCCTGACACACTGAAAGACACCCATGCCCCTCAGATTTGCAGCTATTTACACTCCTGAGGAGCCCCTCAAACATTTGCAGTTCAGGTGGTGCCTCTGCGTGATTTCAGGCATTTCCGTGGAGGGAGACAACCAAGCTGTTGATCTGAAGCGTGTGCTTTTGCTGCCAGCCCTCCTGAAAAGGCCTTTGAATACAACACAAGGAGAGGTTTGGGTGTGCTGCCAAACCATCTGGCTGCAGGGCTAGCTGCCATACTGTAGGGCTCCGAACAGTGCCGCATTGTCGGGAGCGTCCCCGGAGAGACAGCTGGGCAACACCCAAACGTGTCAGTACGAACCACCAATCTGTGATGAAAATTTCTTCCTTAGCAGCTTCCATGGCATTTGCGACGTCTTCAAAGTACCACTTGGCATTGACATACCTGCAAAAGCAAACAGAGTGCAGATTGCAGAGTTATGCCTCCTCCTCTTCATTAAACAAAGTACACAGCTGAAGAGCAATGGGGTTCTGTGTTAATGACATTTACGTTCTCTTCTCGAAAGCAAACACAATCCTAATTTCCAGAATCAGGACAATGGGAGAATTCAATGCTGTTATCAGTAGCTTGATGAAACAGCACAATAAGGGAATATTAAGTGCCTCTTGGCACTTCTGCCAAATTCACACAATATTCCTGGGTTCTGCTTGACATGCAAGCCAGGTTTGTGTCTCAGGAAAGGATGATGGAACGGGGTTTCCTTTGATTTATGGAAAGTACTCAGGCAGAGGTTGTTGCAAGGCAGACAGTGCAGGGAAAGCATTGGTCTGCTTCCAGTTAGAATTCAGTTCTTGAGGCACTTCTGGGAATGGATTAGTGCAGTCAGGTTGCACTGGGGACAGAATGATTTCTCACAAACTGCCGTGTGCATAAAGCCCAGCTCACCCCCCACCTATACCCAGACCTGCATTTATTGATTCCCTCTTCTTCTCTTTATCCTTACAATGACAAATACCCAACACCTTTGAATTTAAATGTAACTTGACATGCAAAACACAAAGAGCTGTGATGCAGCGCTCCTGCCACCAGCACTGCTACTGTGTCCCTGGTGAAGGAAGCCTCATTTTTTTTGCAATTTCTTTCATTATCACCAGCCCCCACAGCTACCAAAGGCTACCAGCTCTGTTGGTCAGAGGTGCTGAGGGCAGGCAGGTGACAGGAGCTCACCACTTGGCCAGGGTGTTCTCCTGCACGGCCGCGTAGGAGCCGAAGCGATGCTCCGTCAGAAAGTCCTTGCCGTGTTTCCGGATGAACTCGTCTATGCCCTGCCTCCACCACTGGGCATGTCTGTAGCTGTTACACTTCAGAATCAGCGACCTGTAAGGACACACAAAGCACAGGGCAGGAGGCTGAAGCCATTTCCATTTACTTGGGCTGCCCCTCGCTGCCTGTCCATGTTGGTAAATGCATCTGTACCAGTTGTATTTTATTTATGCAAAAAGTAGGGACATCGCTGTTTTGTTTGCAAAAGAATGCACAGCACTGAGCTGCTCTGAGTGACTAACAGTATTGCACTGCCAAGCATAAAAAACCCACCCATGTTTAAATTATTAGCACCAGCTTAACTTGGAGTTGGAGCCAGCTAATGTTGTATTTTTTAAGAGATGAATTTATACTGTATGCTAACATAAAAACATTAAATATCTCTTTATCCCCCACTAACATGTCTTTTGAGCAATACTCCATTAGGATGCAGAAGAAAACATCCCTGCTTGCAGCTTAAAGAGAACAGAGCGCCTATAAAATTACCTAAGCAATTGCTGTGGAACCAGACTGTGCAACTCAGCATGCACCGTGCCCCAAGGCCCCAGCAATAACCACAGGGATGGACAAACAGAAGCTCCAAATGCCTCATTAAGGCATGGGAAATAATCAGCATTAGGGCCAAATCCCCAGCAGGTCTGAGCACAACAGCAGCAGCCACCCAGGCTTGTTAACCCCTCCTGCAGAGCAACATCGATTTCTCCTTAAAAAAGCAAAAGCAAACTAAAAAGGGATAAACAAAGTTGTTTTCTTACCTGGAGAGATTGTCGATCTGCAACCCATATTTCGTTTCTGTTTCTTTCTGGCCTATCTTGATGTTGAATTCCTTATCGACCAGCAGGACAAAGGAAATGGCCCCTGAGTCAGGCTTCATGTACAACAGGAATGAGTCCTTCACCACCAGCCACCTGCACAGACACAGCAACCGTGTCACCTGAATTTCACACCCATGCCAAGCCTCAAAACATGAGCCATGAAAAGAGCTAATAAAATGGAAAAGTGCTTCTTCAGAACACGTGCAAATCATTTATCTGGGAAATCTACTAAATGGTAAAAATTATTCTTGGGAGCTAGACTGGGGGTGGTTTTCTTGAGCAGAAAAATGTCTATTTTACAAACTTGGGTAATGAGTTTTAATTCAATATAGGACTTTTACAGTTATGTAAATAACTCCTTTTTACAGGAGTCTTTAAAAATACAGGTTCCCTTGTTAAACAAAACCCATGAGAACCTCCCTGATGACAAACCTCTGAGCATGAGGCAAGGTGCAACAAGCATTCCTCCATCCCTGATTTCTGTTCAGCTTGTATGCTATATGGGAGTTATTTGACATTTCTTACATTAATTCTGATGCTAGGATCACTTTCACTCCTATCAAAATATATGAACAAGGCATTTTGGAACGCTTTTATTGCCAAGCAACAGGCACCCTGTTAGAAACACATGAGGAGGGATGACCGGCAGGTTTTACATAAATACTGTAGCCTGAAGGCAACTCTGGGAAAAAACACATTTTTTTACTGTGAATGGCATTTCTAATTTTTTCTCCCCCTGCAGCGTAGCTGGGGTAACCAGCCCCCTCTGTCCCACACAGGTCTCCATCACCAGACCTTTGCTTCATTCCTCTGCACACTCAGAAACACACAAAGCAGCACAAAACACTGCAAAAATCTGTTCATTCTTGTATCTTTAGTAACAACCTCAGCTCCTCATCTACTTCTCATATTTTTTTATTAGATCCCGTAGGTTTTTTTCTTGCTTTCAGGGCGTTGAAAGAGTTACCTGGCATCACCTCTCATTTGGTGCCAAAATACCTCCCCTCTCTATTTGGCCCATAATTTCACTCTTAAACATCCCACAGGGTCTATTTCCAAATACTCTCCTTTCTGTGTTTCCCAGGCAGCTCTACATGCCTGAGGAGTCCTGCCTGTGCCCACTCACAGCTTCACCCCACTATCCTCCTCCATGTCCTAACATCCTTCCTTTAAATAACCCTCTCTGGGAAATATTACTGTTATTTGGTTATTTATTGATGCATAAACTATCAGTCCCAGTGGGCCAAGATGGGAATTTAGTGTCTCACTTGTGATATTCTGTATACAATCCCACTCAAACATTTCTCCTACCCCCTTTCTAGGCTCTAAAGGAAAATGGAGATCCATCAGAGCTGGGTGTGCTACTGTCCCCACTACAGCTTGAGCTCTGGACAACACAAGAAAGGGTTAACTGAGGAGTATCAAGAGGAAAAGGCATTTTTTTCTATAAAAAAGAAAAAGAATTGGTGATGATTTAATTATTTGACCTGAAGGAAGGTAACACCTTTGTCTCCCTGTACCCTCATTATAGAGATCTTCTGTAAACCTAAATTAAGAAATGTTGGAAAGACTGTGCAGAAATAAGACCGTTTCTTCACAAGAATGCAGAAAGGTTTTGTTGGAAAACTGAATAATTAAAGATAAAGCTAATGGGTGATGCTAAAATCCAAAGGTGCATAATGCCTGGGGAAGCTCCATTGACTAAGAAATTGCTGCTGTAAGGCAGATATGGGCTGTTTGGATTTTGAAATGGAAAGATTTGCCTGGGAAGGGCATGCTCCAGAAAATACACCCTGCATTTTTTGGAGGCTGGCTGGTAACTCAGGTACTTCCCCACAGCACACATCTCCCTGTGCTGCAGCCCCAGGCAACACAGAGACCTAACACAGAGGGTTAAGTGATGGGAGCAGCAAATTATGTCTGTCTGCAGCAGAAAGGGACATGGGAACAGGAGAAAACATTGGGATTCAATACCTGCAGTAATCAGCAAGAAGCAATGTATTTAATGCCAAGGTTAATTGCACCAAAGAGCTCCTTAGCACTGCAGATCACATCTGATTTGATCCTGACCTGAAGCAGTCCAAAGAGTGTTTCAATTAATTGGTTTTCATTTTGTAATTTGAGGAAGGGAAGCTGAAAGGCCAGGCTGAAATCTGTCTGGGGCAGGTCACCAGCCACATTCCCTCCCAAAGGCACAGAGCCACCTGTGCTCCTGCAGCAGGGAAAGCTGGGCACAGTCTGGGAGGTCACTGCCATTTCTGTCAGCTCTAGGAAATCTCAGATTTTCTCTGGAGTAACATGTCCCTTCTGCAAACTCTGAAGGAGGAAAAAAACCACCACACAGAAGGGTGAGGCAGGGAATAGCTCACAGGCCCTTCCAACCTGAAAATCTGTGGCTTTTGTAAAAACAGCAAGATTCCCTCCCACAGATTTTTTGTGAGAAAGAGGAAAATGGGGATTTTTGTGTGCCCAGGGGGCACGTGGCAGCCCCACCTCTGCCACCCCAGCAGTACCTTTTGGACCAGCGGTAGCACATCCTCCCTTGGCCACAGCAGTTCAGGCCAGGAATGCGGTGGCCCCCGGAGCGCTTCATGATGAACCCTTCTCTGCAAGGACAGAACAGGGTCAGGGTGAGGGATGGGGCTCACCTGGAGCTGCAGGGGGGATTTGGAGGGGGTGCTTTGCTTGCTGAACCCCCAGCCCCTGTGCTTTGGGCTGGCACTCCAACTGTGCCCAAGCAGCCTCTGTGCTGTGCCCTGAAAGCTGGATGAAGGGCAAAAATAAACCACCCCAGAAGAAAATAATGGAGTTTTAAGAAGCACAAGGTCCCAGTTTATAGCACAGGAAGCAGAAAATTAAATGGCTCAAAGGGAGGGCTGCAGAGAGGGAAGGGTGGAAACCCCAAAAGCTCTGTCTCGTAAATCATCCCACTCTCAAAAACATTTCTCCAAATTGTAGCATTTCTGTCTGAACAGTAATAATTTTTCATATCTAGATGGCAAAATAGTCCCGAGTCAATTAGTGCTAAGAAAGGAAAGCCATTAATTTTAAGAGTATTTATGTATAAAGCCATGCTCTTAGTGAATCATAACTCACAAAGACAGCTGACAACTCACATGCCCTTCGGTCCCAAGTCATGGATGAATGACAGCTGACTAACTCCAACAAACTCCATCTGGGAAAGAAAAAGAGATTCCCCCCATCTTTATAACCCTGAAATCCACGTTTTTTGCTTTATCAAAGTGACTTGCCATAAAGACCTACAGAACATCCAGAGCAGATGTTATCCACCATCACTTAAGCATCTCCAAGAAGGCCAAGGAAAGTATTTTGGTTGAGTTTTCTGTTTATTTTAGATGTACTTTGGAGAACACATTTCAGGACAATTAAACTCAAATACATCACAGGGACTCCCTGGTATTGTCCCTCCTAGATCTTTGGCTGAAAAAGGACTCAAGTTTGACACTGTTCAGGAGTCTGTGTGATCTTGGCTGGCTACCTGAATCCTCTCCTCCCTCCAGAGACCCTCAAAGAAAGACTGCAAAGGAAATGAGGACACATGCCCAGAGCAGGGAGCACCCTTTAAGCCCCCCACCCCATGGAGACACCACAGGAGGGTTCAGCCCCACAACCCATGAGCATCCTCCAAGGCCACTGCAGCAGGTCAATGCTGAACACACATCACTGCCCCTCTGGTTCTAGCAACCAAAAATTCACAGGAAAACCACAGTGGGGCAGGAGGAGAGCAAGTTCAAATCCCAAAGTCAAGGAACCTGTCTCCTCATGGCTCCTCCTGCTTCAGCAGGGTTTGCAGGGAACATAACAGTGAGCAAAGCCAGTGAGAAAGCTCAGCATGATTACATTCACCTCTAAAAATAGGACACTGGGCAATTTCAACCGAGCAGGCTTTTCTTGGAACAGCAGGACATTCCTGGCAGTCTGCTGGTTATTAGCCCTGGGCCCCTTTAGCAGGGAGAAACATTCTCCCAGGGTGTGCAGTGCAGGACAGGGCTGGGGCAGGCACAGCCCTGTGAAGGAGTCACCTTGCACAGCAGAACCCTGTCTGCACCTAATTTATTGTCACAGCAAGTTGTCCAAGTGCAGAAAGGTGCTCAGGGCAGGTGTCACTGTCCCTTTGGCCAGGCAGCAAGCCAGAGGGAACCTCTCACAGAACATTTTGGCATTGAACCTGCTGGGGCTGCAGTCCAGGGCTCAGCCCATGCCCCTGACTGGAGGGGGGAAAGGAGGCAGCCTCTGTACCAGCTTTAGATATGACCACCCATACCCACAGCACCTCCAAGAAAAGCTTTCTCTTCTCCAGGAAAGGGCCACTGTCATCTCTCTTTGGCAAACCAGCCTCAAGGTCCTCATCAGCAAAATCCAATTTTACAAAGGAATTACATGGGTGGGCCCGTAAGTCTCAAAGACATTGTCAGACACCAAGTGTCTGTAAATTTGGGGTCAAAGTCTATCTTGCCATTATGATGAGGTTAGCACAGGCTCCCTTCCCAATTCCATATTTTTTTTTCCCAGAAAAGAGCAGTAGGACTGAAGATCTTTCCATCTCCTCATGCTCAGCTGCTCCTGGGATGTTCCCACACTTCTCATATCAGCCAAAGCCATGGAAGAAGAACAAAAGACACTGCTGCTTTCCTCTGAGTATCTCAAGGACATAAAGTAACCTCTACTCAGCTGAGGCAATTTTAATGCTTTGATTTTAGGGTGATTTCAGCCTGTTTTCAGAAAGTGGTTAGAACAAGTCATTCCATGCTATTTTACCAACCATCTTGCTCTCTCTGTTCTCCCTAAGTGTTCTGGAAAAGCACCAGGTGTGACCAACGAACGTTTCAGCTGTTTCTGCAGTGACACTTGCAGCAGGGTGGGAAGTGCCTGAAAAAATCCAGTGTATCCTACAAGCCCTTATCAGAGATCCCAAGCAAATTCTAAGGCCAGTTCTTTGTCTGGATCCCATTTTAACTTCATGGCATTTCATATCAGACAAATCAGAAACCCAGACATCTCTCTCACAGTGGGCATACACACAAAAAAAGCATAGAAATGTCAAAACCCTTTTAAAATGCTGGCTGGAACCAGAAAGCTGGCAGGAATTTGAGGAGCACTGCATGCAGAGAAATAATGGTCCTCAAAGAAGCAAAAAGAAAAATCAAGAGGAAAAATTGCTTGCAGAAACCAAACTACCACTACATAAAAGAGAAACAAAGATTGTCTGGCAGGACAGCAACCTCCTCTTCAGCCAAGCAGTCTCTGGAAGAAGCAATGACAGGAGCCCATCCAACACATTGATCAAGAGTTGGTTTGAAAAAAAAAAACTTAAATAAATTCCTGCAGTTAGAAGGAAAATTCCCCAGCATAGTGCAAAACATCTGATGGAATAATTTATTGCTACAATTAGGTATTTTTACTGTCACAGTGCCTCATCTGAGGTGCTCATCATTCACAGGGAGGCTGGGAGAGGCAGGCAGGGCAGCCAGGAGCTTTCATCTCCATCACATCGGAATTCCTGCGCTGCCCAGCTGCTCCCTGGGATCTGGCACCCCACTCTGGTTTCAGAGAGACCCGCAGCAGGATGCTTTTGGCATGAGGTATGGGCCTGGAGAATGCAGCTTCAATGGCATTGCTGTGGCAGACAGGAGTGATGGGCTGCAGGAGGAGAGGCTATGGAAGGCGGAGAACCAGCTGCAAGGTGTTCAAACCATCCTGTCCTGCCAGCAATGTGGAACATGCATGATTTAGGTAAGTAAAAATTTCACAGAGCATCTGCATGCTGTATTTTTTCATTTTGACTCTTGCTCTTTATTTAGTGGGTTCAGAAATGCATCGAAAGCTGATTAGCACTGGTCACTAGCAATAACATGGAATTACACATTCTTCAGAATTATAGTGTTCAGCACAATTTCTTACAAAAAAAATTGCTTACAGAAAATACACATTTAAAAAACCCCGAAATGTGCTGCATTTCAAGAGTAATAGCTTGAAATATTGGTGGGTTGGGTGGGGACCTCCACAAAGATCCAAACGCTGTATCAGAGGCAAACCGGGGTGGGGGGGGGGGCCTCTCTCACTTCTCAGCTGTTCTTAATTAAGAGGAGGTTTTTACTCTCTCTAAAGTTCATGTAAAACATTACACAGATACACTCCAATCAAATCTTACTTTTCATTTTGCCTGGGCGTCTTTTAAATTGCACAAAAACAATGCAAAAGTCCAGTTAATAAATTTGTTGAATAGAATCCAATTAAGCCTCAACATTTTGAGGCTATATTCCTCCAACTTTCAGCAGAAAAAGTGTGAACAGTTAACATACTGAGATTCCCATAACATTCATTTTAATGGTAATTGTCCTAAAGCACTTCAGCCCAAAAGTACTATAAAATGTTTTGGAAAGAAGAAGAAGACATGAGATTTAATCACATAAATAACATAATTTTTAAAAATATTAAATAAAAAAAGCTAGATGATGTACAACCTCTCCAGTGCCATGTAGTCACTGTGGACCTGATCCTTAACCCAACCAGTAACTTCAGGTCTGCAAAACCACAAGCCTGACTTGCAGGCTCGACTGTCTTAGTGCATGGTACATCCTCCAGACAGTGTATAAAGCACATTGCTCTCACTGGCAAATAATAAATTGACCACAAACGCAAAATAAAAAAAAAGCAAAAAAGCAAATTCATTAAATTGTGCAGCTCAGATGTAAAAAACATCTCCTCAGAGATGCTACTGACCCAACAGGCTCTTCACTATGACCAAGGGTTACACGCCAGGTAGGTCTCAGCTTGCCTTTGCAACTCCATGCCTGATTTAACAGAGTTCTTGATTTTAAAAAAAGTCCTCAGTGCATGGATTTGATGAGAGGAACACAGAGGAGTCCAAATGTGCTCCAAGATTAAGACAGTTACAGCATTTGTCAGCATCCAGGCAAAAGACTTCTCAACCACAGGAAGAGCAAAGCCCTCATTTTGTTCTCAGGAGGACAAATACAGTTCCAGGGAAAGTGCCAGAAATCTTCACTTAGTCTCATCTGAGAATGGTGGGGGTGTGTGGGTGCTGTTTTAAAGGAAGCACTTCCTTCCCTGTGCTTTCTTCCAGCATTGCCTGCAGGACCCATGCAGCCACCACAGGCAGCAAATCCTCCCTCAACACTTCTCTGTGGCCAAATCCAGTGAAAGCCAACAATAAACTGAGAATTTATGTGCAAAAGGGACATCTGGCTCCAGGGGCTGGGGACAGAAGGGCGATTCAGCCCAGGAGGGAGCACCCCACAGCTGCCTGGGAAGGCAGGGCCGCCCATCTCCTCTCCCAGCCCCCACTGCGCAGCCTGTCTCAAACCACAGCCTGGCCAAAGCAATACCCACGTTCTCATAGGAGCAGAAATGTTCCAAAATATTTTAAAAAGGCAACGCCTGCTTAAAAGTGACAAGATGGATCCACACTGTAAAATAACTCTCCCCCGCTCTGCATATGCTACTGATCAAAATTGCCAAGTTATCCCAATCTTGCTTCTAGAACAAAAGATGACTCTTTTCCACATGCAGACTAACACAGCTCTTCAGTGCATTGGAATTAAGCTCCACAGCCTGTCCCCTAAAGGAGCACGCTAAGGAATGCAGCTTCCTCAGCCTCAGCCTGAAGATTTCTTGCCATCCAGAGTGCAATAGCCAACCCCAATGGGCACTTTGTCCCATGGAACAAGCAGTGCTCAACACAGAGCTCTTCAGTAGAGCACACATGGTTTTTAAGTTTTTATACACAACATCCACCTATGAGCTGCCCAACATCTCTACACAACAGAAATCCTGCAAAATAGAAGAATATCTAACAACAGCAAAAGTGAAAGAGAAGTGCCTGCTACAGAAATCCAAAGCTCAGTCTGTATTTCTGGCTTGTTTGAAAACCAGGTGTTTCCAGATATCACTCTGTGCTCAGAAATGTCACTAAACTTGGCAGCTACTCAGTGCGTGCATCAGATTTTGCTGGTAATACAAAAGATGAAGTAACACAGTCATTATGCAGCCAAAAAAAGAGGAAATAAATTACCATCCCCAAGAGATGTCACGGCTGCAGCTGACAGGTAAGGACTTCTGAAGAAACATTCGAGGATGAATTTCAAAAGAAATGTGTTTGCTTAAAATAGGCCTGAAGCTGGATTTGACATCTCTCCTAATTTCAAACAGTGTTGACTTGGGTAAATAAGCCAACTAACATCTGCCTTTGCAACTGACAAAATACTCATTCACCTCTCTGGGTATACCACATACACAAACTCAACGTCACTAATGTCCAGGGAAACTGCACAGAATAGAAACCTGAGACAAACCTGCACTCAGAACCACACACAAAGCCCAGACTGAAGGAGCAATTACAAATATGGTTTGGATTCCCATTTTTAAAGTATTTAAAACTATAACTTATCCATCTTGCAGAGTCTGCAGAATTAAACAGAATCTCACTACATCATACATGTACAACCAGCTGGACTGAACCAGCTTGAGCAGGTTATCACTGTGCTATACCAGCAACCTCTAACACTGAGTCATTCCTTTGGTTTTAATCATATTACATCTGTGTTGGAGAAATCAGCTAAGCCAAAATGCTCACAAAACAGCTGTAAAATATATCTTGCAGAAGCTGCATGTTTTCTTCCAAGGAATTCAGAATTTGTAAAGCGAATATTCTTTAGACAATTGAGCAAAGTAATTTCTACTTACTGTTCCATGGTAGTTCCTGTACATTGGCATTTTCAGGATATTTGTCAAGTAATCCTCCAGCTGTTTCTACAATTAAAATGTTGAAACTTTAGATAGGACATGGAGGTTTTTCTTGAAAATTCCTGTAATCCAACTGCCTGGCATTAGGAAGCAGTCAAGAAATCAGACCCACTTTTCAGTTTGAGTGGATAAATAAATCCATTATTATGTGCTCACAGGATATCATAGCTCAGCACCATAAACCTGGTCACAGGTTGTTTACTGTTCATAGTTCTGTGTTTGTACCTTCCACCAGCAGACCTGTTCTGTGACAGGGTCACTTTGGAGGTCAACTTTTGTGGCTGAGCTAAAGTTTCAGAACAATTTTAAGTACCAAATCAGTCCCCATTGTTTCTGACCCATAGGAATCAGTTTTGCAAGAAAACAGGCTCAGAGGCAACTGAGAGAGCTTGTTTAACCAAAACAAAAGGTTCATGTAGTGACAGACACAGGGACCATGCTGTCCTGTCCAAAGGACACAGAGAGAGCAGTGGCTGGGCCTGTCCTCCCCAGCCAGGAAGGGAGAAAAGAAGAAATCATTATGGGAGAAGCAACCTCTTTCCATCCTCACTGTAAAAGGGAAAAGAAAAAATTAGACTATCTGGGCATGGGAAACTGGGCAGAGTCATACAGGACACAAAGCATACTGAAAGGAAACACGAGGTAAAAAAAAAAATAAAAAGCATCTATACAACAGTTTTCTTCCTCTTTTAAACCCACATCTCTCTCTTCAAACTTCCCACACATCGGAGAAGCTGTGAACAGCAGGGTTTCTGCCTGGCAGAGCCACAAGACATAATCCTTTAATCCTTTGGGCCTTGAAGCTCCAGTGGCACAAAACCCAGGGAGGGAGGGAGAAGCAGAAAGAGAACAAGAAGAACAGCCTGAACAAATATGGGGTTTTTAACTTGCAAGCAGCAAAGCTGCAATGAAGAGGTAGAAAGGCATCCACCCTCTCCATGGAAGAGCCCATCTGTTAACATCTGATGAAGTTACACAGAACACGTGTGCCTGGGCTAAAATTACCCACTTCAGCATCAATAGCCTGACTGTCATCTCCTCTTTCAGAGGGGGACAGCACTGAAATCTCTCAGATTTTGATGGCCATGCGGCTGCCTCCATCACTTGACTCTGAAAACTGCCTTCTTTATCTTTAAATCAGAGCAGGTGGGAGGAGGGGAACCACCACTCCCAGCATCATGGTGTTCAGCAGCTGCAGAGGAAAGCTTTGCCCACGTGAACCCCAGGAGCAGCATCCTCGTAATTGCACAGCAGAGAATTTGGCATTAAAGCTGGACTTCTCAAAGCCAAACTTTGTCAAGCAAAATACTGTAATGATACCAAACACGAGTTTTGATAATGTGTGGCTTTGCAAGCAACCTGCCAGGCTTCTCTGCACCTCAAAGCATCCCTCTGGCCCCCAGAGAGAGGTGGGCACTCACCCTCCTGCTGGAGAAGTGCTCCTCCCGCACTGTGCTCTCTGCAGTGTGCGGCAGACTCGGCATCTGCCTCGGCTCTCCCCTTTTGATGGATTGTCTTCTCACTGTGTGACTGGAAGGAAAAACACACCCCAGCATTAAGTCTCAGTTCTGCAAGTGTCTGTATGCCTCAATGCATAACCCCTCTGCTGAAATGCCTTTATTTTTTCTATCCAAGAAGCCAGCTCCAAGTGTCTTACAAACTAAAACACAACACAGAAGTATCAGTATCAGTTTGATTTGTGAAGGCCAGCTTTTGGTCTCATAATGAAAAGGAGCCTACATCCTATTTTTAGGGCATTATGTTCCTCCAGCTCTTAACCCCTCATAATTTTACCTCTCCTATCATATCCCAACATTTCTCTACATCAGAAGGCTCTCACTCACCTACACCACTTCACACTTCTTTTCCCTTTCCTCTTATATTTCCAGCACCAAGGCCAGCCTGGCCAGGGCCCCCTTACCTCCCACATCCTGCCCACACTGTCAGAAAGCCACAACGCTTCAGCAATTTCCACTAGCATTATCATAACCCTTCCCCAAGGTTCAAGGCAAATCCAGCTCAAAAGCTGATGACCCAGGAGACGTTTTCTGCGTCAGCAGAGAGGTGTTTGCATCACTTAGATTCTGGCTGCTAAACACATAGATTAGATATTTTTATTACAGCTGCTAAATATTCATGGAGACTGAATTCCTCTGCCCTCTCCTCCTTACAGCAAAGCAAATGGGACCAGTGAAGCCAAATAGATAAGATATTAGAAGTTAACAGATCACATCTCCCAAAACCCACCGTGTCCATAGGGATGCACTCACCTCCTGGTGGGGATAGGGATGCGCACAAAGGCTTTGTACCTCAGCAGCTCCCTGTGAAACTCCTGGAAGTGCTTGAACTTCCTTTTGACATGCCAGACAAACTCTCCATGGGTCAGCTCAATGGTATAAACATTGGGGCTTGGTACCTGCAGGGGAGAATATTGCCACATGGGATGCAAGTTTTGAAATAAGCCATTTTCCTGCAGCTGCTCATCTAAAGAGCCTTTATTCAGCTTTACTTAAGGATTATTGTGTCTCACGATTTCTTGTTCTGCTTTATTAGGTTTTATAAATAGACAGATAACCTTCTCTCCTAAGCATTTTCTGAGACACAGTCATCGCTGCTTCCTCAGCCCATGAACAAGCAAGCACAAAATTAAGGCACAAACAGCATTTTAAATACAGTTCTACAGAAATCAAACAAAATCTCTGGAAGTTCTGACCTTCTTAGTGGAAGTGAAGCGTTCAACTTCCAACACACGCACTCGGACAGGACAGCCCGTGAGGTACGTCTGCGTGCCCGGCTCTTTGAACCCATGGGTGTGGTAGATGGCAGAGAAGGGAATGCACACTGCAAGGACCACAAAACTGTTAGCTCAACAGCCTTGTAACAATCAGGGCATGAAAGGCAGCAGACAGAAATGCTTCAATTGGGGAGCATTTAAACAGCAGCATTAATTTCAGCAAAAGAGAGAAATTTTTGTTAAGGAGAGCTCAAAGACAAGGTTAGACAGAAGGGACTTGACTTGAGAAGCTCAAGTATTAAGAGCCTCCTGGTTCTAAATCAGGGTCAGTGCTGTGCTTAGTAAAACCCCTGGGATTGTAGCCTACCTGCTAACATATTGTTAAAACCCAGGCAGGACATGGGATGAGAACAAACGGGTGCCAACTCACCGGTGCCTTTGGGGTCGGTGAGCACCTCCGAGTCCACCTCCTCCCCCTCCACATGGAGCTCCCTGGTGTCCAGGCTCTCAATGATGTTGCTCATGTCTGCAGCGAGCTTCTTCAGCGTGGATGTGGCTGCATGGTTTTCTGCCCTCAGAGACATCTCAGGGGCCTGCGCTCAGGAGCCACGGGGCGCTGGGGAGAGACAGGGCAGAGCTGTCACCACCTTCTCTGCAACACAGGGCTGAGGGAAACCACTGGCAATGCATGGGCACATCTTCCTTCTAGCCCTTTACCCACATTCATCCCAACTATCCCCACCCTACTCACCCAATGGCAAATGTTCAGCTATAATGCTACAAACCATATCATTGCCCGGCCACATCCCAGACTTAATTCATGCAGTGCTGTGTTTCCCAGGTCAGGCTACATGAACGAAAAGCTCACTCAGAAAATCAGTAGGAGTTTTTGCTACACGTTCTTCCTTTGAGTGAAGTAATGCTAGAAACTCCTAGCATTATTAAGATTTCCTCTATTTCTGTGCACCTTACACACCTGCCTGTGGTGTCTGCATACCTCGTGCTCCCCCAAGGCTCCAAAAGTTACAGCCCTAAAGGTTCCTCTCTGGGGTCAGGAGCATCCTGATCCCCACAGAAAGTGTGACATCAACAAGGTGGAGCCCTTGTCTTCTGTGCTCACCCCTCCAACAGCCCAGGTGTCTGCAGGGGACCAGCCCACTGTCCCTTAGTGATGGGGACATGGCCAGGGAAAAGGCTGCAGCCTGCTCAGGGCACTCAGGCAGTGGCACTTGGAAGTATTTGGGCACTGGTGACTACAGCACTCCCCACCTTTATTCCCACCCATCCATTCCAGGAGCCTGAGTCATGAGAAAAATGGGGAAGGAAGAAGCAAAAAGAAAAAAAAGGAAACAGGAGTAAATTGATATATGAGGCATGGCCACTGACACTAGCACAAGCCTTCTCTGCTCGTGAGTATTTGCAAACCCTCTTCCTCCTCCAGGCTCTGCATCTCACCATGGGGCTGTGGGGCTGGCTGCTGGTCTTTGCACACAGCCAGGCTCCAGCTGCTGGGCATCTCCCTGATGATGATAAAAAGTCCCTTCAATTTTTGTCCCGCTCTGCAATAAATGCCACAGCTCGACAGCTACACTGAAAAAATATGGATGGGACAAACTGGCAATATTTTACAGAAGCCAATACAAGGATGCCCATTTATCCTTGTGGAAGCTCTTACACTGTGTTAAAGAATGGTTTTTCCAAAAAAGTGTGACATTTCTGATGTTAAGTTCTGCAAAGAACACTGTGCAATTATTCTTGAGTGAGGTCCACAACAAGAGCTGGGTATGCTGTAACTTGGAAATAATTTAACATTTTAATAAATCATGTGTTTAGCTGCTTTTGAAAGAACATTCTTTATTATTGTTTCCTCTTGAAACAAGTCCATTATTTCATTACTACATAAGGCTGATACCATGTATGCCTAAAAACATGCTAGAAGCAGCTGCCTTCAGAAAAAAAAATCCATTTGCACACAGACTTGAACAAGAAAAACTGGGTCAATCTCTTCTCTTACACCAAAGTAAATGTAGAACCAACAGCTTCATCTTGGGAGCGAGGGCTCCGAGGGCCTGGGTGGCTCTGTCACCTTCCACCAGTGGCAGCGAAAGCCACCAGAGCACAGAAGGCTTTAGGACCAGACCAGGGGAACCACTGGGCCCCCCAGGTCACTTCAAGAGATCTGCATGAATAATTCAAATATAAACACACATGTGGGTACCTCCTTTCCCAGTGAGACATTGAACTTTGGGGCAACGTCCTGGTTTCAGCTGGGACAGAGTTAATTTTATTATTAGCTGGCACAGTGTTGTGTTTTGGATTTAGGACCAGAAGAATGCTGATAACACACTGATGTTTGAGTTGTTGCTAAGTTCTGCTTCCCCTAATTCAAGGACTTCCCAGTTTCCAATGCTCTGACAATGAGAAGGTGCCCAAAAAGCTGTGGGGCAGCATGGCCAGGACACTGACCCAAACTGGCCAAAGAGATATTCCATTCTACAGGACACCATTCCCAGGATATCAGCTGGGGAAATTGGCTGGGGGGTGCCAGCTGCTGCTGGGGGCTGGGCACTGGCCAGGGGATGGTGAGCAATTGCTGTATCATGCATCACTTGTTTCCATCAGTGTTATTCCCTTTTCATTGCAATTATTACTATATTTTATTTTGTTTCCATTATCAAACTGTTCTCACCCCACTGATGTTACCCTACCCAGCCTGTGCAGCCTCTCTGCAGCAGGAATTTGGCACTGGCACTGCCCCACACCTCCCCTGTCACCACTTCATGGCAAGCCAGTTCTCCCTCTGGGAAGCTTTATACTTTTCCTAATCTAACAACGTACTGCAGGGACCTTCAATTATTCAGAGAGCATAAGGCACATTTTCATTTGTTTGGAGTGAAGTCATTCCACCTGATATAGACTGGCTTAGGATGTTTGATTTTCTCCCTGGAAAGCAGGCATACATAAACAGCATTCCCAAGGGAGGCTATGCTACCAGGCTTTCCCAAATAACCCTGGAGATGGCTAGAGGGAGCCCAGGGCCTCCACTCTGCACTAATACATACATTAAAATCCTATTTCCTACTCAGCACTTCATGCAAAGATTTTTTTTTTGTGTGTGTATTTCTAGCTGGAAATAAAGCAGCATCTTGCTTTATATTTCTGTCTGCATTCACATTTAGAAATGAAACGGAATTTGGTTTTTTTCCTCCATCAGAAGAAGCCTTTACTTCATGGAAACTTAATGTCCTTTCCAAAAGAGGTTTTCCATGGCCAAATACACTCTGGATGTGCCATGCCAGCAATTACACTTGAAGGAAACCAGCAGACAAATCCTACATCAGCAGGGCTGGAGGAAGAGCAACAGAGGGGAGCCAACAGAGAGAGGAGATGCTCATCCTCCCTCCTCCTCCTCCTCTCCTCCCCATCGTGCCAGGTACAGCTGGGCTCTTTGTCAGATTAACTGACACAGTTGGTTAATGGATAAACAATTAACCAGTGTATGCAGTGATTATTTCCAAGGGACCGCAGCAGGGTTCCATAACTCAGGATTGTTTTTTTTTAAAAAGCTATAGCTGTTTTCACAGCTGGTACAGACAAATCCTGCAATAAAGAAGGGTCCAAAGTCAGATGGACTGAGTAAGTCCCAGCATCAAGATTCCCTCCATTGAGATTAGAGCTAAATTCTGGGGTTGAGAAGGAAAATGTGACTTGCCCATGGCCCTGTCAGCAGCCCCACTAGCCTGGGCAGTGGCCATGCTCCCTGTCACAGCGGACACAGGGAAAACCCAGCACTGGGCAGGGCAGATGGCACTGGGGTCAGCTGGAAAAGACAGGACATACCACGCCCCTCTGAAAGCTTTGCCAAATTGCTTTACAGAGCTCTGCTCCATAAGAGCTATTTAACCTCTTGGGCAGAGTTTCCATGTGGACACTCTGCATTCCCATGGGCAAGCTGAGGAATGCCTGGTTAATCTGCAACAGGCTGGGTGCAAACAGGCACCAGACACAAATATCCAGGATTTTAGCAGGCTACACCAAGAAGGCCCTGTCTGTCCAGTGCCACTCACTGCTTGCACTGCTGACAGACTAGAAAAGGGAATTATAAACCTCTGACACCAAACACAAGTGATACCAGCAAATTGCAGGAGACTGCAAATAACAGGATGAAACTTCTGAGAAGTTTCTGCTGCATTTCAGCATTCAGCTGTTGCCATTCAAGATAGAAAATAAACAGTGTGTTTTTTAAAGGAAAATAAACCCCAACAACCAAAAGAGAAAAATCAGGGTCTGACTGAGTCAAGAACTGGCAATCTGAACAAAGGCAAAATCTGTGCCAAGATGAACAAACAGGACTATTGCCTGTGAGCCAGGAAGGAAGAGATGATGCAGAACACAGGAAAACTCAGACCTAAAGCATTTGACCTGTGAGAAGAGTGTCAATACTGAGAGAAGGCAGAGCAATGTGACAGCAGACTGCAACCCTGCAGAAGGTTGCTGCGATCAGGGTGGATATGGGAGAAGTGCTCTGAAGGAGAATCACACAATGGTTTAGGTTGGAAAGGACCTCAAAGATCATCCAGTTCTAACCCCCAGCCATTGCCAGGGACATCTTCCATTATCCCAGGCTGCTCCAAGCCCCGTCCAACCTAGCCTTGAACATTTCCAGGGATGAGGCATCCACAGCTTCTCTGGGTAACCAACAATTTAGCACCTTCAAAGGCAGGAATTTGTTCCCAATATCTAATCTAAATCTACTCTCAGTTTAACTGCTGGTCTAAATCAGAGACTAGGGAGAAAGCCCTATCTAATGGTAAAGGCAGAGCATGTCTGAGGAGGGGTTTGCAGAGCCCCAGGGCTGAGGGAGGCAGAGGAACCCCAGCACCCACAGCCCAAACCTGCTGCTTGGAGCTGGTGTGGCAACCTGCGTTTGAACAGAGGGAAGGTGCTGCTCTGGCTTTATCGGGCTCAAAGACTGCCTGGGCAAAAGCAGCATGAAGGAAAATGCAATGAAAAGACTCAGCAGTAAAGGAAAACCTTGGAAAGAATTAACAGATAAGGAAAAAAGGAGATAATTAAAAACTGGAAGATTTTTACATACTACAAACCCTATAAAGACAGCTGGCACTGCCTTTGTCAACTCAATTCTCATATTAATTACTTCCTCTTGAAGCACCACTTAAGCTCTTTGCCTTCTGTCCCAGGCTGTTCCCACCGCACATGACCCCAAACCTCTTGAACTAATAAAATATGTACACTGGAAATAATGACTGCACCAAGAATCAGCCAAGATTTCAACTGCAGGGACAATGACTAAAAAAATAGAAATTAACTGTATTAATCCCTGAGACCTTGTGAATATACTGCAAACCTGTAGCTCCATGCTGCAACTTTGCAAGCCCAATATCTACTTGTTATTTGCCATTTTGGTTATGCTTTAACCCCAAGTTATTACTTCAGGGATCATATGACCATCTCAGCCTTCACGAAAGAAAATTTTTTTCTACTTGTTGCACCGGACAACAAAAGCACAGCTTTAAAGGCATGGAAACTGGAAGGCAGAAAATACATATTTTTGTAAATATTCATGAACAGTTCTGTGTTTTGAAGACACTGACGTCCTGATGTGAAAATGTATGCAGCTGGTAATAGCACAGACTACCTAAAACTTGGTCAGCCTAAGTTTATTCTGTATCGTGGCAGATCTGAAACAAGCTCAGATAATCACAGCTCCTTAATGAGGTTCTGATGCTGAAAAGGACCACAGAAAGCTGTGAAACCCAGAAGAACTTCATTTGGAAAAAATGGGAAGCAGAGAAGAGAAAATACATCCAGGAAAAACAGACATTTCCTGCTAATGCCTCCAAGGGTTTGATGCTCTGTATCAACTCTTATCCCTGTGGTGAGAAACACTATAATTCCTGAAAAATTATCTCATTCCTGTTCTCATGACATCTCTCCCAGTACAGTGACCTTTTGGCAAGGGCTGTGACAAGTGACCTCTGTTCCCATACTTGGTTTTCTCCTGCAGGCAGCGCCCATGATGGGACACACAGAAACCTCCCAGGCTGCCTGGAGACAGGCTCAGGCCAAAACAGGGCAGTGAAATGGGGTCACTAAACACAAAACAAACAAACAAACAACCAAAACAAAGCCCAAAGAATCGGAGCCATGAATTCTTTCTCTCTACTGCTGCTGCCAGGAGCCTGGGTGGAATAAGGGCACCAAGAGCCCAAATTCCAAGGAATTCCCATGCACGATGCCCTCAACAGCTTTTAGCCTTGTCTAGTGGTGATGAATCTTTCATGCATGTAAATATTTCCTAATTCATCCCATTTTAAACCTAAAATTAACTGTGTTGGGGAAATACTCTCATCTGATAAGAGCCATTTCTAAGGAGTTATTTGCCTCCTCCAGGAGAAGCTGGGCTTGTCAGCACGCCAGATTTATGACCTGGCACACCTTCCTTCCACAGCCCTGGGCAGAGGTCAGCCTTCCATCATAGTTAGGAAGTGTTCCCTGTGCTCAGGATCCCTGCCAGAACCTGCAAAGAGCATCCTGCTTTTCCAGCCCAGGAAAAATCCCCATACCCACACCAAGCAAAATAGACACCGATTTTATCTTTCCTTCAATATTTAATCAAAAATCCAGGGCTCTTGTAGGTAGCATGCTACACTTCCTAACTATGAAACTAAAAGACAGAAGGGTTGAAACATGCTCAGCAATGCCTTAACCCTGTTCTTCAGTTCAGTACATGGAAAACACGCAGCCAGAAGAGCCAACAGCCAGCAACAGCAAATGCAGACGCTTCCTGAAAATCTGCCCTTCTGGATGCTCATACTGCAGGGGCAGGGCAAAAGGATTAGGGTTTGTTTTTTAAAACACACAAAAAAAGTCCTTGAATAAGAACCAAAGCATTGCTCCTACCCTGGAAAGATCTGCAGCTGGAGAACTGAAATAAAAATCCAGATCACAACAGACACATTAAAACATCATCCAGCCCTAATTTGCTTATCTTTACCCCAATCCTGATAAAACCAAAATATTTTAAAATACTGTTTCCGAAACAATTATTCCCACAAAGTGCTCACATTTAACAGCAACACCTCTAAAAGCAGAAATCAATTAAAGCTTCCTGCAGCCCAGTTCGCTGGCTCTGCATTATTGATTTCCACAGTCCTTGCCATGTGAGGCGTATGGCCAAGCCACAGCCTGCCCACAGGAACAGCAAAGTCACAGGAATTCCCACAGCCTGTTTGTAACAGGGCACAAGATGCTTCAAGGCTGGAATAGCCTGGAAATAACAGGTTCCTCTTTGGAAGTCCCTGCTGCACTATCCACACTGAGCAAAGCCCGTTCTGCCCCTGGACAGGGCTCTGCAGCATCCATCCCACAGCACTTCTGCTAGAGAAAAGGACACACAAAAGCCAGGCAGGTCAAGGGAAAGGATGAGGTAAGGCACTGGTGACTAAGCCACGGCTTCTGCCAGAAAGCCCCTCGGTGCTGGTTTGTCTCCACACCCAGGCCCAGCCTAAGCGTCAGGCACCTCCCAAGGACTCGTTTCATTTGCTTTACAGAACAGTAAAAGGAAAACATAAACATCCCCCGATGGGCAGTGCCTGATCTCATGCTGATGTACTGGTTGCTCTGGCTCCATCTCCCCCTGCCCAGCAGCACTGCAGGAGCACCATCCCTGCTCCCTGGATGCCACAGGAAATGCAGCTTCCCCAGGAAGCCAATCATTAGGTATTTATTGGTAATTAAGGCTGGCCTTACACATACTAATTCATCACCTTGTTTTGGATTCCTCAGGCAGGGACAAGAGTGTTTAAGCAGAGCACTCACACCTGGGGCTGTGCATCCTTCAGGGATCACCACCAGTCCTGCACTCCCTGATGTGGTCCTTGGGAAACACCCTGCAGCCCTAAACCCAGGAGCACTGCACATAACACCCCTGAGAACCAGGACAGGGGATGGCCAGAGCCTCTGGAACCTGGTTACTCACCCCCACATACCCACTAGCACTACAGCTGCAGGCAGGTAAAGGGGACCAGGTGACAGCACCTTGGGGATCAGCTCCATCTCAGCATCCCCAAGCCACACATCCAAGAGGCAACAGAGTGGTCAAGAGAGTCCTGGGCTGATGGAAAAGAAGGGATTGGAAAACTGCCTGCTGCAAAGAGCAAGCAGCAGGAAGGCCAAAGCATACAGCACTTATGGGTGCTGGCAGACACACAGAGCTTGGCACAAGACAGAGCTCACAAAAGCTTTATATAAAATCCTAAAAGCAAGGAGCTAGCCAAAGTAATGGTGTAATGCACAGGACTCTTAAGAGTGACCATCTCCGTGAGGATCAGGGATAACAGGGACCACCACGGGGCTCACAGGATGATACACACAGCTGCAGCTCTTATCTATAGCTGAACACATCACACAAATACAGCACGTATTTTTGTGAATAAATGTATAGATATCTACAGGGCTGATGTCCTGTACATCACTAAACACTATTCTAGTATCTCCCAGTGCCATGTGTACTCCAGCAACTGCCACCTGCCAAGCCACATTTCTGCAGGGAATTCCGGCAGCTCGGAGACAAGCGGGCATGCTGGCAGGCAGCCCAACACCTCCATCCCTCCCACAGTAGGGTTAGGTGGCAGCTGATAAATGCAAACACAGACCTTCACGTATCTCCTACCAGCCAAGCTAATTCCAGGGAAAGCACTGCAGCCTGTGCTCAGGAGGGATTCAGCAACTACAACAGGATCTCAGCCCTGCACGGGCACTGGCTCCTGGCAGCAGCTCTACATCACACCAGAGCACAGGTATGTGTCAGGAGGTCATGTCCCCGTTCTGCTGCCACCCTGCTGCTGACTGAACTGCTCCCATTAAGTGGGAACACAACTCTTCTTTCTACTTCTGCTTTTTTCCATGTGAAAACACAGAGAAGTGATTTTGCTGACCCTTTGCATGACCTATTCAAAGAAATGAGAAATTCCCGTGGGTATCACAGCAACAAGGAGTAGCAGATTTAGACCGTGTATTTTTACTAATAGTTCAACTAAAAGTTTAACACTTCAATAAAATGCTGTTCCTATTGTCTTGACTTTTGGGAGTTTGCTTGCCCTAATGAAACTTTTCAAATAATTTCCATTTAAAAAACCACCAAACAGTTGGCAGGAGCAGAGGGCCATGATGGAGGAGGAAAGCAACTCTCCCACTAAACAGTCCTACTGTTAGTGTAGTCCCCACTACAGCACAGAACTCAAATGTTCTCACATGAGCAGCCAAGTCCAACTCCCTCCCCTCCCTGAGGAGTGCAAGGCACAGGCTCATCTCCCAGGGTGGCTTCCCCACACCACCACCAGCTTTGAGGACAACCACTGCAGGGTGACCACCACCACAGTTTTACTGATGCTTCTGTCCCTCTCAGAGGCAGCTCCAAGTGCAGGCTGCAGGGCTGGGACACACATGCAGGCCCACACAGGTGTGTGCACGGTGCCATCCCACGCTGATCCTTCCTGGCAGTGTTAACCAAACCTGTGACTGCTCAGGCTGAACATCTGCCCAGCTTTTGCTGACTGTGCACACTCTGAGCCAGAAGTGCTTTGGTAACCCAAAGCACGGGATGGCCTCTGGTTAATGGGTGTGAGAGGAACTGCGTCACCTCGGGGTCACCAGGCTGTCCCAGCAAGGGAATGTCCCAGCTTCTCTCTCTGCTCCTCAGCCAGAATCCTGCTGCTTCCCCATGCCAAACAGGACCCTGCACCACCCTGAAAGCACTGTCACTGACAGGAGCCACATGTGCAAAGGCCCACGATGTGGTGCAGACAACTCTCATCACCCCAAAACGCTCCTGTACTTCTGCCAGCAAACCTGCATTCAGCACCTTTCCAAACTGAAGCTCCCTAGTGATTTTTAATGTTTTATTTAGCAACCCTTTTAAACATGTTTGATGCATTCTGGCTGATAAGCTCCACAGGAATTTGACGTCTCTGTCCTGATTTGACTTCAGTTATTTTCCAGTCTACTCTTAAAGCTGCAGTGCTCAGTGGCTGCAGCTCCCACCATCAAGCTGGGATGCCCAGCACTAAAAGGCTGTTGTACAAAAAAACAGCAACAGTAGGTGCCAGAGGTGACAAGAGCAGGGTGCATGTCTGCTCCCAATCCACGTTTCCAAGAACAGCTGCTTTTCCTCAGCATAGTCAGCACCAACACAGGCAGACCAATCTCCCTTTCACACCCAGAAATCCCCAACCAGTCCCCAAACAGCTTCATCAGTGAATCAGAGTAACATCAAGGTCTCACAAGAATTGCATTTTCCTTCTCTTCTTTAGTGCCCAGCTAACAAAAAGTATTTGTGACTGCCTTGTTTACAAGAACAGAACAGATGGTTTGGGGAAGTCCCAGAGGTAGGTGTAAGAGAATCCATTATGCCAAGCTCAGAGGGCAGAGGTGATGCTGTCCCCAAGACTTCACAGAGGGCTCCAGGTGGCTTTGCAAACCAGCCTCTCCTGTGGACACCCTACATGGTAACATAACAGCACCATGGCACTCAACCGAGAGAAAAGTTAATTTTTCTATACCTTGAAGTATTTGATTCATTATCAGAATTAAGGATGAGTAAGTAATTACAGTAATTGGGTTCTGATTTCTCAAATAATTCTAGAATGATGGCTGAGGTTTCAGAATGAGATCAAATCCAGGCAAATTTAATTAAGAAATTGTCTGTTATGAAGTAGTAACTTGCAGAAACAGAATAGCTCCCTTATGTTTCTTTCTTAAATACAGCAAAACACCTGCAAATTTATGCAAAATATCTCATTTACATACATTGATGATACTGACAGCTTGCTTAGAACAGAATAGATGCCAAGGACAATTTTTTTTAAACCACTTTCTTAGAGGGGAGAAACAATGCCTCGATCAAGCCTGCACAGAAGCCCACTGATGGCAAGCAGGGAAAGATGATGCTCATCTCAGAGCTCACATCAAGCCTCAGCTGCCTCCTTTCTCCTCTCCCTCACCCAGATCTCCAGACCTCCAGCACCTTACAAGCAACATGGGTGTCTGGCCAAGGCAGTCACCCTGCAGTTCATTCTCCTTTTATGGAAACTCCTTTGCAGCAATTTTTTCCACAAATTCCTAGAGGAAATCAGAGCATTAATATTATGACTAGGAAGCTTAACCTTCCAGACCTTAGCACATAATGAGGCAAAAATTAAAGATTATTTTTCCTTCAACTGTCATGACCTTCTGGAGCAGCGCTGCCCAGAAAAGTGTTTGCAGAGAGTTTTCTGCATATACAAAAAAGCTGTTTGGCAGGAAGAAATGCAGTAGTTTTGGGAGAGAAGTAAAAAAGGCTAAACAGGCTCAGACAGCAGTTCCCATCTTGCCAGTTCTTTCTCCTGGTGGACAAAATGGCTCACTTGCCATAACTGCTGCCAAAACTCTGCAGGATCAGGTCTAACCACAGAGATTTCAAAGCCACCGTGAGTCATCCAACTATTCTTTCTTGGTAAGGCTTAACACTGGGTGGGACACAGAAAAAAAAATCAATTTGCAGGAAACCTCAGTCATGGAAAAATATACTTCAGAATATCTCACAGAGACTACATAAATAGCAAAAAAGAAATGAGAAAACAAAGTACTTCTTTCTGACAAGACTATGATGCACTGCCTGCTCTCCAAATTGTTTCAGCAGCCTTTCAGCTGTGACAGAGAGGACAGCTGAGCTCCCCAGAAGACCCCAGCAGCCACGAGTGCACCCATGAGAACCACAAGTAAGGAAGATTTGTGTTCTTCATGTGAAGTCAACTGCATCATGTAACTGCATCTTACTTGAACTGAAAGAGAAAATACAAGTGCAAACCATCCAATTGTTTCAACTCTTGTGTGCCACATTCAAAGCTGGTTGGGAGTAACAACACTAACTTTTTAAATAAAGCCCCAACAGCAGAGTTGGCTTTAGCCAGGTACAGGGTTGCAGTAATGAGGTCCTGCCATGACCACAACACCTCAGCTACCAAAAGTATTGGAAAGGTGCATTAATTATTCTTGCTGGTTTATTTTCCCCTCGCCTGAGGGCTTCCTGGAGGCTTCAAGCAGGAGTCAGCTGAGCTGATGGTGAGAGATTGTTCATCTGACTCAAATTAATGCAGTGAGCACTGTGCCTACCAGTGGGTGTTTTCTGGGTGGGACAGAAAAGCAGGAAGAACAAGAAATTACTATTTCTGATTAATAAAATCCTGCCAGAAGTCTGGCTGGTAAAATGAGAGAAGTTTCTACAAAGTGGTTCAGTGATGAGTGAGTCCTAGTGGCAAGGAAAAGCCTGGGACATGGCCTCAGCAGATCCTGGAGGGAAAAGAGAAGCAAGTTTGTGCACAGCCAGACAACCAGAAACTGCAACTGGCTCTAAATCAGCCACCTGCACAGGCTGGGACAGAGGCTGTCAGAGCTCTGCTCAGTGGGACATTGTCTGCCTGGCACTGCCTTTTGTCTCTGTGCTCTGGAACACTTACTCAGAGAAGAGAGGACCCTCTGTGCCAGGACCACCTCACCCAGCCCTGGGGAAGATGTAAAGTGCCCCCAGCTCACTAGGATCTTGCTCCCAGTGCTTATCAGTAGATTTGTCTTAATTCTTCCCCAAAAGAGCCCTCATGTGAAGGCTGCACACAAAGGATCACTGCACAGGCAGAAAGAAAAATATACAACAGGAATCGGGCCCACTCACACAGCCTGACCTGAAAAACGCAATCCAGGAAATACAGTTTAATTCTTTCTTCACCAGCAGGTGTAAGCCAGGAAAATAGATCTCAACACCATGAATATTCTGAATACTTGCTGCTGTCAGTATAGTGTGCACAGGACTCCTCCACCCAGGCAGAAAAGTCTCCTTCTGTCAAGTAAATCTGCCAATACTGATGAGGTTTCTCATCCTCAGCCCTGCAGCTCCCCTCCCAGAAGCTTACCATGGGTGAACAGTGGAGGGGTGCTCTTTCTCTTCTGAAAAACGTACACCCCACCACTATTCACTTTTTAAATTACACTTGCCCTTTTATTACAGCCTTTCTCCCTAAATAGTGAGTTCCTTATAGAAGAAGATCAGTTATTTTACCTCAGTTATTTATTCCTCCTCTGCCATAGAAAACTGGATAGAGGAGGAAGGGACAATGCTGTTACTCTAAGGTAACTAAAGCAAACTGACTACTTCGTTGTCAAATCCTACTGGAGGTGTAGCACCATTTTATTTGATCAAGCTCAACGTGGTTCACTCTGTGTCCCCAGGGAGCAAAAGGGAAGATTTAATGGCAAACAAATCACAGAAAAGCAAAGAGCACAAAGGTACGAACACCAGACACAGCCAACACCGGCTTCAGCGCACACTTGGCACAGATGGGCACAACCTGAGTGCAGAGTTTATTCCCACCCAGCCCTACACTCAGACACTTTTTATTGGCATCCAAGCAAGCATGGTAGCTCTATAAGGCTGTGCCAGGTAATTACCTCGATATTAAAGCCCCACATTTTGTTATGGCAACAAGCCCTGGGCAGGCTGTCACCCTTGCTGAGCTGATAGCATGATCACTACAGGAGTGGCAGCAAATCCTCTGGCACTTGCCCCATCCCCCTTCTCTTTTTCAGCAAGATTGCCCTTACCTGCGTCTATTTAGACCCATGCAAGCCACAATTGTTTTTAAATAGAAGTTTTTATTCACTGAGACTAAACTGGCCTCTCTCTGGGGTGTGTGGCTTCCTCTCTGCCTGGTGCTGTGGGAGCAGCAGCCACCAGACAGCTTCTCCTCCTCTCCCCACACCAGCAGATGGGTGCCTGGGGGCCGGAGCTGTCTGACAGACATGAGCCCCACTCCTGCTTTGTTATGTAAACCCCCGGGTTTGGGCGTTTATCTGCTTGAAGGATCCAGAAATCACTAAATGCCACCACAGCGTGTGGGCACGAGGAGGAGCGAGGGATGTGCGAAGTGCTCGGGGCAGTGGCGACGGCACACGATGCTCCCACTGCTACTGCGTGGAAACAGAGAAAACTCTGAATTCCAAAGACAGAAATATATATAAATATAAAATTCATGATCTTCAAAACGACATTTCACTTCTGGTTGTTCCCCCCCTGCATAGGAGCCAGGGTAAGGGTGAGTGTCTCATCACAAGGACCATGACTACCCTGGACACCCTGTGTCAAGCAGGTGAGGGAGCAATGTGGCAAATATTTTGTAAATAAAACCTAGCAAATTAAGCTTTTTCTGTAAGTCCCTCCACCACTTTTCTGCTTTCCAGAGTATCTGCACATGCAGAGCTGGTATGTACATGTATCAGATGATCATGAGTCCATGGAAGTGAGGGATAGGGCAGATGCACCTGGCTAAATATGTGTTTAAAATTTATTTATATATCTAAAACAAAAAATTGAATTGACACTATGTATCTATCTCTATCCTGCAGCTCAGCAGAGCTGAAGTCTGGCTCTGCATAGGTGGGTGCAGAGAAGCCAGGCTGCACACAAGCTGCACACACATCCCACCTCTCAGAAGAAGCACAGCAAGCAATACCTAAATATGGACTGAAAAAGACTTTATTTTGGAAAAAATAAATCCAAAAAAAGGCTGGCCAAGGTTTTGTGAAGGAAAATAAAAAAAGACAGAGCCGCAACTCCTGTCAGGAAAATGATCATGACCAAATCTCAGTCCCTGCAGGAGCTTACAGGGTACAGGGCATGTGAGAGCAAGTTAAAAACACATCATCAAATAACTGCCAGTCAGACAATAGGAGGAAAAGGCATGTAAAGGGTTGCTCTCACCCTCCTCTTTCCTCACCCTTAGCCAACACCAGGTGCTGACATCAGACACTCCAGAAGAAAATCAAATGGCTTTTTCTGCTCTGTTAGAAACAGACTTAGGGCCACTGGCCAATTCCGATTCTCACTAAAGCTTTATTATTATTATTATTTTAAATTGCTTGCTGCAAAATAGATGTTCTAACATGAAATTAACACCTGGTTGCAGCAAAGGCATCAGAAAGGTGCTGCTCCTCATGGACCACAATGGCTTGCTGCAAAACTCCAGCAATTTCAGTCCCTGAGTTTCCCCTTTGATGTAATCACAGGGCACAAACAGAGATAAGATAAACTAGAAGCCTCTATGAACATCAGTAACTGATATTTTCCTTATTATGCCATTTCAAGGAATTACACTTGTGGTAATGCCAGCATTTAAGCGCATTCCCCTGAAATTTCTTTCCCTGAAGGTTTGATAACCTGCTTGAAATCAATTTTCAGAGAAGAAATAACTGTAAAACCCAAGTTCAACTGGCTGAAATTTCACTTAATCATGTAAGAGATTTCTTGAATCACTGCTGGAGATAAAACCCACTCCCTTAAAACATCTTTCCTCCACCACAAAAGAGCACTTCCTAATTTACAGGAATAACAACGTCAAAATTACACAACCTTTTACACTTTGTTACTATTAAGAGTAATAAAAATTTTAGGAGAAGCACAAGATTGCAGCCTGCTTTGTGAAAGATTAATTTCACCAGCCATGATCACCTACCTAGTACTTAAATTTCATTCACACACGTGAACAGCATCTTCAGCAGTTCGAAGAATGTGGAATTCTGATACCAGCACACTCTTTCTCAGCTGCGAGAGCTCAAGAGACACCTGTCAACAGGAGCATTTTCTGTGGTAGGAGTTCAAGCCTCTCAAAATAAGAAAAGCATCATGGCCTCTAGGAAAAGTAAATTTCTTAAGTCTTTTCCAGGAAGATCAGAGCCTCAACACTAATTTTCAATAATCCTGAAAAGGATGATGTTATATATATGAAGGTAAAACTAAAACGTAAATGAGTATGTAAGTGAGCTCCTTCAGTCTTCTCAACTTAGGAAAGTTAAATTTTGGCAAAACCAAATGCAATCACTACCTCTCAAACTTTCATTCAATCGGCTGAAGCAGAGTCTACACCAATCTCTGTAAATTTTAACAGGTTTTTCACAGGGATCTGACCTTGGCCCTGTCCCACAGGCAGCTCTGACCAAGCCTGGGGCTGGCCTCCTCTCCAGAGAGGAGGGCAGATCCAGGGCTCAGCATCCCAGCCAGCAAACCTGGCACCAAGACGGGCGATGGGGACACTGTGAGATGTCACCCACATGCTGCACCCCCAGGCCTGGGAGAGGCCAGACACACTTTGCAAAAAAACTGATTTTACAGGCTTAGTGCTACCTGATGGCAGAAGGACAGGAGGAAGGGATTTCTTCAGCCGCCGGCAAGGGCAGGGCAGGTGCACAGAGGGGACTTTTGGGGGAAACTGCAGCAACCACCTGAGCCTGGATCGGGGAACCCAGCATTGCTGGGGTGTGCTCAGCAGCAGAGTAGCAGTGACCCTGAGAAAAGGGCTCTCAAGCAGCAAAGGAAGGGGAGCCCACAGACTCAAACTCAGAGCTTTCCAATTTCTGGCTAAGCTGGGCTGGATTTGGCCATCAGACCCAAGTCACAGGGCTAACACTCCCGTGAGCACCAAGAGGTGGCTGGAAATGAAGTTCCCTGGTTACCTGCGAGCCTCTGGCATGAGCTCACACTTACCAAATGGTAGAGACAGCACGGGAGGGAAAACACGAATTCCTGAGCGATTAAAGACACTCGAAAGAGAGCTCCCACCCTTCGAGCTGCAAACACGGGCAGCTCGAAACACAACGCCGCACGAAAAGAGGGAGCTTTTGTCCCAGCAGCTATGGGCACGGCGGCCTCGCCGTGACATCCACACTTACCATCTTCCAGCAGTGCCAAATCAGCAGAGCTTCATCCACCCAGTGCAACTGCTGGTGCCTGTCCCCAGGCAGCCTCACTGGAGGCATCGTGCAGATTTACTGAAAGAAGGGATGCGGGGAGGCACTGTCCTTCTGTGTGCAGAGAGCCCTGGCCAGCCCGGGGAACGCTTCCAAAACGGAGCTGCACTGACTTGAACCACGGTCCAGCTCGGACCGGGGGCACCTCGGGGCTGAAGATTTCCAGAGAGCATCACGCCAAATAAAGAAAACCAGCAAGAGGCAGAGAAGGCTTTCACAGCGAGAAACCCACCCAGCAGCTCGGCAGAAGGGGTTGTGTCAGCGCGCTCAGTAACTCCCGGGGTTCTCCCGCGACCCGAGAACGGCGGGTGCGGAAGGGACGTGGCAGGGTCACGGCTCCAGCAGCGCCGGCGACGCTCAAGTTCAGCGCATCGCCGAGCCCCCAAACCCACCCTTGCCACAGCACGACAACCGCGCCAACCATCCCGAGCGCGTCCCACAGCCGACAGACACCTCTCCGCAGCCAAGTCCGCCCTAGCTCGCAAACAGACGCCGAAGTCACCGCAGTGCCCCGGGCCGGCCGCCCACTCCGCGGCACCCCCGCCCGCACCCACCTCCGGCCCCCGCGGGTGCCCCATGGTGCCCTCGGAGCCGGCCGGGTGCCCGCGGAGCCGGCCGGGCGCCGTCCCTCTCGCGGGGCTCCGGCAGCCGGAGAAGCGCCCACAGAGCCGCCCGGCAGCGGCCCCGCCCGCCGGCCCCGCCCCGCGCCCGCCTCCGCTGAGGGCAGCGCGGCCGCTGCCGGGAGCGGGGCCCGGCCCCGGGGCGGGACGAGGGAGGCGCGGAGCGAGCTCCAGGGGAGTAACTCCATTATTTCAGCCCAACTTCGCGGCGTGCGGAGGGGATTGGGGATTCGTGCGCGCTCCGAGCGCCGCTTCCACAGGGAGCGCGGTTCTCCACCGTCACCGGGAAACAGACTGAAAAAGCCTGTGCAAATTAACAATTATTAATTGCACATGCGATGCTTTTTTTTCTTTTCTTTTTTTTTTTTTTTTTTTTTTAGCGTAAGACAACCCAATAATTACAGTCCGGTGCTGTTTGGATCCGAGCTGTCCTCCCCTACACATGCCGCATTTACCATGCGTACTTCCCATATGCCCTTTTTAATATGCAAGGACTAGATTTTTTTTTTAGTGAGAGAGAAAATTTTTGTGCTTGCAGAAGCATTGAACTGACATGCGGATAAGCAAAATTCCCAGCAGGTTCCAGCTATAACCCAGCCCTGAGTGCTGGTGAAACGCCCAAAATTTGTCTGCAGCACTGCAGCTCTCACTGCTGCGGCTGTACAGGGAGATCTTGGTGATTTCTTCCAGCGAACTCAGTGATTGCACTTCTATATCTAGAGCAAGACTTCAGCATGGTTATTAGGATATTTTTCTTCCTTAAATGATTTTAATTTTTAGTTCTTCAAATCACAGAAAACTGAACCACAGTCATCCAGTGTAGGTAAGATAAATAACCTTTGATGAATGCTGGTTAAGAGGCAGCCTCTGTCCCCCTACTCTGGCAGTACAATATTAAAGCATCACATTCTTCACCAGAGCAGCTCCTGCCTTGTTTATGGGCACACCTGTAACACACTGGCTCAGCTCGTTTACACTGCATTTACTGTGACTTAGCTTACCAACACCTTAACAAAACCAGTGTGAGTGATATGCGTCACACCTAAAATCAAACTTAGAAATCTAAGGTGGGTTCCCAATAGCATTGCAACACAGCTTCCTTCAGCTCGTGGGGCTGGGCTCACACACTGCCCTGTTTGGCAGTGGAGGGCTGTGAGTCAAGGTGGCTCAGCAGTGCTGGCTTCACTGAGCAAGGAAAAAGTCAGCACAGACATTTGTGGCACTCAGTGTCAGGAGAGAACAAAGCAAGAGAGGAAGCTGGGGTGGAACACTGCAAGGCAATGGGAAATACTCCAAATTGCCCAATATCACTGCCATTTCCACCCCAAAGAGTGGGCAGAGCCATTGTTCCAGATAGGCACATTACCCCATACTGCAGAGAGGTTTCACGCTAAATATATGGAATAGGAATGAGTGGAGATACGACACGGGGAGCATCCCTCAGGGCTCCCACCTGCCCAGGATGCCCAGTCTCTGCCATCCTCTCTGGACACACCTCTGTAAACCCCCCAGCTCCCTGGGGCAGGAGGACAGCGGGCTGCAGAGGACCTCTGCCCCTTCCCATCTCTGCACAGCTCTCCACGTGTGTTGATGCAGAGCAGCGATATATCAGATACAGAGAAACATAACATTCTCTGCAGACAAACCCCTTCTCTCCTGCCCAGAGTTCATTTCAGTGCTCTTCCCCTATGTAACTGGCTGATTTCAGGCAAATCTTTTCAAATCCATAAACCTTAGCTCACCTAATGTGTATTTAATCTCCCTGCTGTAGGTTTACATTGGCAGTGAGCAGGTAGCAGAAGACAGCGGGCAGTGTAGGTGAGCAATTTGCCCTCTACTTTGCACAATTCCCCCCTCTGCAGCACCACAACAGAGCAGAAACACCACTGTCTGTGCCCATGTCCCATTAGTGGTTTTCTACACTTCCCAGAACCTTCCTTGTCCCAGAGGCAATTCATGAAATGGATTCTTGGCACATACCCTTAAAATACCTTGAGCTCTGAGAGGCACAGTATTATCTGTTGGGAGTTTCTCTGGTTCTCTCCCAGCTGCCTTTCATTCTTCAGGAACTTCCATATATCCCTCAGAAGATGCCTGGTGTCATCACAGGGGTGTGAAGTTTTCTTATTTAAGGTGAGACTTGGGTGCAAAGAGTGCTCTGAGTGACAGTCAGGGATTGAGGCTGCTGCAGTCTGTAAAACCAAGGTGCTGATATTAGCAATTTTTATATTATTATTATTATTATTATTATTATTTAGTTGTACTTCATATTTTTTCCTTCTCTCTAAAAAGTTTCACTTCCATGCCCAGTGAGGTGGCCAAAAGTGCCATGTAGGTCACTACATCTGCAAAAGGGCTCTCGGCAAACTAAAAGCCTATGCTGCTGCACACCAAATCAAATCCAACAGCTGAAAGATAATGCAGAAAAAGAAACAGGCATTCTTTGAAAATAAGGACATTGTCTTCAATCTCGGTCACCACTTGACATCACAACACAGGGGGAAGGGGGAGGACCAGAGAGCTGCAAGACATTAGAGAAATGCCAAACAAGAAAAGGCTTTAAGGGGGGGAAAAATAAATGCCAAACTAAGAGCAGGCTGGAGTGAACATGTGACAGCACAAAGAAGTGTCACCTTCTCCAAATCTCTCAAACCATTTTTTCACAACCTGAAAAATACTCTCTCCTTCCTGTGTGCCAAAAAGCAGTTTTGCCAATAGGTTTGAGTGCAGGAAGGATCTCAGCAGAACCACATCAGGAATCTGTCTGACATGTTGAACACAGATGCCACCTAAATAGAGGGTTTTACCCATAGAGATTTTTACCACCCATTTGCTTTTTGTTAAATGAGCCCAGCTACACCAGTACAAACCCCAGCCCTGTGTTATTCACAGAGTCACCAAAAATGGGCTATTCCCCAGCCCAATGCTCCTGTACTGTTCACATCAATCCACACATCAAAGCTGGAAAAATAAAAAATACATCAAATGCCAAGGTGAGCCTGGAGTGTCTTTCATGCCTGCAGGCATTGAAAGGGCCTTTTTTCTCCTTATAGTTCCCCTTTAGCCATGCAGGGGCTCCCTGACACCAAGTGTGGGTCATGTTGGTGCCTCTGCAAAGCTGTGGGGGCCAGAGGGAAACCAAGGCAAAAAATAAGGAATTGTTTCTCCTCCAGCTGGGTCACATTTGGAAAGGAACCTGCAGAGCCCCAGGAGAGGGAGGAATCAGCTTTATCACCCTTGGTGGGATGATGGCTTACTTTGGCTCTGTGTAAAGCCAGGCTCCAGCTTGGGACACCAGTGTGCCTCCTGCTCCTGCACCCTGTCCCCAACCTCTGCTGAAGATGTCCTGACTACAGAGCAAAGGTTTTTGTGCCCCACAGCACAGTGACTCTGCAGCTCCTTAGGACAAAAAGGGTATTTTACCCTGTATCCCAGAGTGTCACCTCACTAGGATCTGGAAATGTGTTTTGCTGTAGCCATTTCAGAGAGTGTGCACCAGACATTCCAGAAAAACCCTGTGGATCCACATTGAGGCAGCCACTGGTGACACTGACAAGGATGGAGCAACCCAAGACAACCCAAAGTGGGCCAGCTGGCATGAAACCACATACATACACAAAAAAAAATTAAATTATTATTGTTTTGTCCCATAAGACCAGTATTTCAAAAGGAAATGGCAGGGTTGCCTGTAGAAATCACATTGTCAAGTACTTTTTTTCCTCCCCTTCCTTTCAAGGACCACTATTGTCCTCCTAACTCCGAGGAAACAGGCAGGGGAGGAAGTTTTGTTTAAAGGTACTTCAGCATCAAGTGCCTGACTGGACCACGGCGCCTCCTGGGAGTTGTAGTCTTGTCTTCTCCTATAAATCTGCTTTTTCTGGCACAATTCCACAGCAGTGTAATACCTCCCATGACACAGCAGCAACTCCCCTGCACAGTCAGGGGACAGTGGGACCCCTGGACTTTGGTTGCTACAAGACAACACCGGGGGCTGCTCAGGTTCCAAACCTTATCAGATTTGGCCAGAATATTTTAGTTTTCTTTCACACCCTTCTCCTCTCACAGAATTCCCATGGAAACACAAACAATGCTGTTGCTGTTTGGGTTTGGCTGGGGCTTTTTTTCCTTCTCTCGGTGAGGGGGGGGGGGTGTGGATGAAAGTGGCAAATGAAAAACTTAACCATTAAAAAAAATAATGGAGAAGAAGAAATATATATATATTGAATAATACATGAGATACCACGTCTAGCTTAATTTTCCCGGCAGCAGCGCATCTCCCCTCTGTATCGCCCCTTCAGAGCCTCAGGGGACAGAAATGTGCCTCAGAACTAAAAGAATACGCTGTTTTTTTGACCACAAACTTGCTTTTGGGCAGGAAATGCCCGAATCCAAGCTGTCCCGCCTTTTTCCTCACTGGTGCATCGTTCCACAAATACCTGGATGCCACCGTGTGGCAGCTGCCCCGAGCAGCGGTGGAGGGACAGCGAGAGGGACAGCCCTGCAGGGAAAGGCAAGGCTTTAAGGGGGAAGAAGAAGAGGGGGAATAAAATAAAATAAAAAGGAGGGTTGGGATTTTTTTTTTTTTTTTTTTGCAGCAATTTACAAAAACTTCAAGGAATGCTAAGCACGTCAGTAGATGAAGCACAGGATCTGGAAGAAGGAGAGAGTGCAAACCAGCTCCGTATGGTGTTGAGCTCAGACACACTCTCTCTTTCTATTTAAGGCTCTGCAGGAACGTGAATGCCAGGTTTGAGTGAGCTCAACAAGTTCTTCCGAAAACACTTCACATAATCCTCTCTACCACGGGGTCTGGTTATCTGACAGCTTCTAATGCCTTACCGTTCCCACACAGCAGGGTACACCCCACCTTTTCCTGCTGGAGGACAGACCTCTGGATGTGGTAAGGTGTTTAATTAATGACAGAGACCAGTGTGACTCCCCTGAGGTCCAAATCAGCTTTGGGATGAAGACTTGGGCTGCACAGTTTAGTGCTGCTGCCTGCCCACCCCTTCCTTTTCCCTCCACCTGGGAAACAATGCTGAGTGTAACCTTGAAGAGGAAGATTCTGCTACCAACTGTGTCCCCAGGCACATCCTTCAGGCCAAACCATCCTGGCAAGGCCAAAAATTCTTCTTCCTCTAACAGCACCCTAAAGCTGTCTCCTTCCAGGAGTCAGCAAGAAGAAAGCAATACACAGCCCAGGGTCAGGTTTTGGGGTATGCCTCATTCTTCCACGCTCTGCCTCTAGGGAATGCCTTATTCTCCCATTAAGTACCTCTGGGGTATGTCTCAGTTTCCCCTCGTCTACCTCAACAGCACCGTTTCTCATTTATTCCAAGGTGCAGTTCATTGAATGGAGAATTACATGTTTTATCATTTGTCCATAACAGGCTGTCAAATTGCCATGCTATTATTAGCAACAGGAAAGGAACTAAATAAATTATTCTTAAAGTATGTAAGGAGCACTTGAGTAAGCATTAAGTAATGAGCGTTCCTTTAGCAGGAACCCAAGCGAGACATGCTCCACCCATTTTGTTAACAGACAAAGGCTTATATAAGCAGGATGTTACATAAAACGCTGAAATAGGGAGCGCGAGCACTCCCCCACCTTTGGGTGAGAGCTTTGCTGCAGCCCACGGATAACCTGAACCGACCCTGAACCAGCTCCAGGCTAAGAGGCAGCTGAGGGCCAGGCCTGGAGCTGGCAGGAGCCAGTGACAGGGACAGAGGCGTCCTGTGTGTGCTGCCACCAGCCCCGAGCACAGTCTGGATCTGCCCTCGTACTGCTCCAGAAACAGCCCCTACAGTAGCGCACTCCAAGCAGATTTACCATCCCTGTGATGATCCAAGAATGTGTCTCTGTTCTTGTGTGGCAGGGCAGGCTAAACACCACCCAACCCCAGGGTGTCATTCCAAGGGAATTATAACTGGTGCTTAGGAAGGAGCATACAGGTGAGGTATGGTTATGGGGAAGCTTCTCTGCAGCTCTTCCTGCCTCCAGGGATCTTCAGGAAAGGGATTTTCCAAGACAGAAGTTATGTTTTGTAGTTTCCCAGCTCCTGGCATTTGATTTTTTTCAATAAATTGACAGACCAGTTCTTAAGTTCTCGTGAACTTTCAACTTCCACCACATCATGTGACAAAACCCACCACAATTTACCATAATTCATCTACAGAGAAAAGGGGATCTACGTCTTGCAACATCAATTACTAGAGCTAAAAAAAGCAGGCTGGTAGGGAGTGCAGCCTCTTCATCACATCTTGTGTGCCTGAAAGCCTGTCTTGAGAAAAATCATGTCTCCATAAAGAAATAATCTTCCTCCCTAGACATCTTGCATCACACCTTAAAATGCACAATTCCAACATTCATATGGCAGATTCAGCTGGCAGCAGTGGCTGCTTCCTAGACACAAGGTCAAAAAAAGGCTCAGAGAAGAGAATTTGCAATTCTCTTCATAGCCCAGACACCAAATCCTCCAAATGCAGCTATCAGATGCAGTTTCATGAGAAGTCTGGGACACTTTTCTGGTTGCAAAGAAGAAAAGGAGAGAGAAAGAGCTTTAGGCAGGGGATTTTTAGGCAGGCAGAGGAAAACGTGTCAGGAGTTACTCTCTGGACTACAAGGGAGCCATTCATGGCTACAATCAGTTTGCTCTGTGGTACTTGCAGGAACATGCCAAGACTGCTCTGACTCTGCCGGACTGACTCAGTGTTTGTGATTGCCTGACCTTTGCTCTAAATAAATTCCCCTCACAGAGGGAATTTTGGTGCAAGTCCCCTGCATCTATAGCATCCTTCCTGGCTGCAACCCACTGGCTTCCTGAGGCTTTGTTTTAAAGGACAGACAGACAGAAGGCAGGCAGGAGGGGAAAATGAAGAAATTAAATGCAAGCTGTCTGGCCCACACAATTAAAAAAAAAAAAAAGAAAAGAAAAAGAAAAAGAAATAGCCTGGCTTTGTTTTCTGTAATGTTATTTATCTTACTTCAGAATTAAATCCAGATGACATAGATAAGACGGGGGTGACCCCTAGTGCCCTCTCCAGCTGCAGCTTCCACTGTTATTCCTGTATTGATATTAGAGCATAAAAGAGGGAAGAAGCAGCACCTTTCAGATTTGTTCTTCATTCACAAAGCCTCTCTCTCTTCCCTTTCAGAAAGAAGATCTCATTTCCTCTCACTACTGAAACTCTATCACTTCGAGGCATTCAGTGCAACATCCCTTTGTCGCTGTTGTCTGGGAACAAAATGAAACACATTTACTTGTGTAAGAACTTATTATATTCCATTGACTATTTATCATAGGACATTTATATTTATCACCTTACATAAAAGAAAGAAGAGCTTATTTTGCTAACTCCAGGCTTGTCAATAGCTAAGGAACAGCGATTCAAAATCCTGAGAAGAGACCTTTGTCTTGTAAAAAGTGTATTTTGCAGCACCAAGGCACTGAGAGGAGCGACTCTTTCTTGTGACAGCCATCAGCATGCACCACTTTTTTTTTTTGTCTTTCAGCAATGTCAAAACTCTCTGTTCTTGTGAATCAGCCTGCACCAGACATTCACATTCTTGTGAATCAGCCTGCACCCTGCTCACTCTGCTGGGTGATGCTCATCACAGGCTTTTCCTTGTGTTATTGCAAGGAAACAGATCCTCTTTCACAAAAACCTTGAGACACTCCCGCACAGATTAGTTTGGGATGCAGGATTTTTCTTGAGGAAAAAAATTGTCTTTGGCACAAGGCTGAAAGATTTTTAGCTTCCTGTAATGTGAGCACTTTGGGCACTTCCTGCCCTGCTGAGATCAGGGTAGGCCACCAGCATCCAGTGTGGGTGGTACCACATCAGCTGACATCTCAGAATTTCACATATTTAATGGGCTCTCATGAGGCAAAGAAGCTGCCTGCTAACAGTCCCCACAGTGACATTTCTATCCTCAAAAGAGCAGCAAACTCCCCTGTGCAGCATCACAGCCTGCCACAGATTCATCTGATGCCTCTTGAGCTCTTTTTCTTTTTGCCTTTCAGGACTGGCAGCCACCACTGCAGCATCCTCCTGCTGCACCAGGGCTGCTCTGCAGAGCCCAGATGCCCAGAGCTGGCACCCTCACTGCTCAAGCCCCAGGAATGCTTCAACACCTCCCCAAAGCAATTCCCCAGCTCAGCCTTGGGGAATCCTTGGGAGACACAGGACATGACGTGTTGCTGTCACCCCAGTCACCATTCAGCTGGCACCTCCTTCCCTTTTTGCCACCTGCCAGCCCATTTCTTCACCAGAAACTATTTCCAGGTCTCAAACCAGTCCTTCCTCCCCAACAACTTTTGCTTTCACGCCGCCTCTCTGATCATTCATCTCCAGAGTTCCCTCTTCATCCTCCAAGCTTCCTGCTGCCCCTTCACCTCCTCAGACAGACAACACCATCACCCCCTTTCCCAGACCACCCTTTCCTGGCATTTACACCCACGACTCAGCCCAAGTGAGGCTGCATCAGCCACAGGTGAGGCTGGTTAATGCCTCTCTAACAAATGTTTTACTCTTTTCAGGGCTGGGCTGGCTGAAATTAAGCAGCTGCATTTTTTCCAGTTTTACTAAAAGTTCATCATCTGGTCTGGACATAGAATCATAGAATGGTGCAGGTTGGAAGGGACCATAAAGATCATCCAGTTCCAACCCCTGCCATGGGCTGGGACAACTTCCACTATCCCAGGTTGCTCCAAGGCCATCCGACCTGGCCCTGGACACTTCCAGGGCAGCCACAGCTTCCCTGGGCACCTGTCCCAGGGCCTCACCACCCTCACAGGGGAGATTTTTTTCCTAATAACCAATCTGAACATGCCCTCTGTCAATTTGAATCTAATCTCCCTTGTCCTGTCACTCCATGTCCTTTCCACCATCCCTCTCCAGCTCTCCTGGAGCCCCTTCAGGCACTGACAGGGCTTCAAGGTCTCACTGGAGCCTTCCCTTCTCCAGGCAGAGCACCCCAACTGTTTCAGCCTGGCTGCAGAGCAGAGGTGATCCAACCCCCAGAATATCAAGGATATAATACTGCTTTACTTATGTGCCTGTTCTCAGAATCATTTTCCCCTGATTTTATATCTCCCTGTTCCCTTGTTTACATCAAAAGCAACAGTTTCTGGATTGAAGTTCCTCCTAATGTTTTATTTTTAAATCAGGTTTCAAGTTGGGGTGGGGAGTAGGGAGATAGGAGTTGTGCTAGTCATTGCATAATTTTTGTTTTATCTGGTGTAAATCTCACATGGTTCTGAGATATCCCATGCTTCCCAGCATGACACCAATTCTGCATTGGTCTCACGTCTCTGGATCCAGCACTGCTCCAACCTTCCCCCTTTATTTCTTTCCCCCTCTGTTTTAGTTAAAGATATGCAAATATATCATCCTCAGAGCTACTGTTTGCTTCTTTCATTATATTCCATGTTCTTTCTACTGTAAATTTATTTTCCTTATTAGCTTTAGTAAACACCTTTTTTTTTCTTCATTGCTGTTCTGACTGTGTATTATCCCATACAGAGAAGGCATGACAAAATCTCTTTCTGTAACACCTATCTTTCTACAGCTGCATTTTCCCCTATATTCTTATTTTTGCATGGTATTAGCTCTGTGTATTCCAGTTATGCTCTGCATCTAAAACAATCTGTCAGCTTACATGTGCCTATAAGTAGTGGGAGTATTAGTTTTGAATATTTTCATTTAAACTCCAGCTTTGTTCCCTCACACTGTTAAAATGCTCAGAATTAGCTCATGACTTTAATATTTTATTATCACAGGAATGAGCTTATTTGCATGCTTTTGAAATATTCCACTTTCCAGGTTCCTCACATCCTTGTTCATACTCTTGGAAAGTTACTCTTGTGACATGAAAATGCTTTACTGGATGTCACCTGCATGCCAGAATCTGAATCAGGGAATGCTGAAATTGACACAAATCCAAACACTGAATCAGTCCTTCATCAGGTAAAGTAAAATCATCATCTTTAAAAATGCTGTAATTAAAGACAGGTTTTTTCCTTCCAAAGGCTACACTGTTTCAAGGAAACCATAAATCCTGTGGTTTGCCTGACACTGCAGGTCAGACTGGATGATCAGAAGAGTTTATTCTGGTATTCATGCTGAAAAACTTACAAATATCTGGACAAACTGCAATTGCATCTGGTAGAGAGATAGTAAAACAAGATAAGGGAGTTGCTGCTTCCGCTCTTAAATGCTCAAAATTCGCCTACAGTCCTGCAGAGTCAGCCACTTCTAGCCCAGAGGTCAATCATGCAGCTGCTTTCACTTGTTTTCTTTTATATCTGAGCTGTTACAACTTTCAAAACTTTGCTAGAAAACTGCACTTGACCCTGCTGGTGCTGGAAAACCAGAGTTTTATCAATGGTTATTATTGCTGCTTTAAGTGTCCTCCCAGCTTGTGACTGCTGTAAATCAGAAGCTGACTCACTCAGAGGAGTTTAGAGAGGCAGAGGCATCTCCTGGACCTTGCTCCTTCACATACTCAGCAGTGAGTGCTTCTGCTGAAGTCCCTCTGCTGCGGCCGTGGGTTTTAGCAGCCAGGACAGCTCTGTCCCCTCCAGCCACCACCCTGACTCCCACAAGGCTCACAGGGAGCCCAGGGGCAGGGAGGCCACAGGAAAGAGGATTTTTATGTAGTAGCCCATTGGATGGATTGCAATAGGGAAAAAAAAATGGGTTTGAATGAGTCATGAGACTTTTAACACACCATGAGCTGGAAAAACCCACTGGACACGCCATGGCACCTCACAACACAGGGAAGGGGAACATGGGATGGAGCAGATCTCACCCTCCAACACAAGGCCCATAAAGAAAGGTTTTATTTTTCCTGCTGAAAAACCATCAGGAAGCATAAAGCTAGTCTCAAAAAAGTACTTTTCCTATTTGCCAAGCACACATGCAAAAAAGGCAATCAGAAACACTGAGCACTGCCTTTCCAGAGTTTAGGCCAAACTCAAAGCTGCCATCAGTCCCAGTTCCCTGCACTCTGCTCCCAGTTTGCTCAGGCCCTCCACTAAAACCAGTAGCATAATTCTCTATTCCTCTTTCTTTTCTCCAGCTTCCAGATGTTTTGCACGGTTCAAATAAAACACATAAAACCAGGCTTTACCACAGGGTGAAAACTGAAAAAGAAGGAACAAATGAAAAATAAAATCTCCAGAACAATTAAAGACAGAACCCAAAATACGAAGCCCCAGCAGTGTCCAGTCAATCATTTCTGTTTGTACTCACCAGCATGGGGCTCAGAATATACCTCAGCTGGAGGTAAATTCCCACCTTCCTCTAACTCCAGCCATAAATGTGGGAAGAGCAGAGCATTAGGAATCTCAGCATGCTCAGCAGGCAAAAAGACCCAAGTGTACAGCAGAGGATGAGTCACCTTCACATGGAACCTCTCTGAAGGCAATAACTGGACACAGGTGGGGCTGGGATCAATTACTCCAATTAATGGAGTAATTAAGAAGGGTAATTATCAATGTGAGTGAAACGCCCATTTGCCCAGCTAACCCATCAGGTCCTCTTTAAGCAGAGGGAAAAGTTAAAGAAAAAACATTGACAATTTTTGCATTTCACCTGTTTTTTGCACCCCCTTAGCTGCCAATCAGTGTTCCAATGTAGATTTCTGACAATTAGGAACAAATACATGAACAGCAGTAACAAAGTGAGCAGCCAGGGGCACACAGTCTCTGAGGTGTTAGTCTTTATTAAACCTTCAAATGAAAGTGGCTCTGAAGTTCCAGATTACCATTTTACCCTCTGTCACACTTCCTGAGGGAACATGAACCTGAACCAGAACCGGTTCTTCAGCAATTTAATTGTAAGGATCACAAACAGCAGCTGGTAACAGCAGCACACCCAGAAATGGGACACTTAGCTTTTGCTTTATTTTTTTTTTAACAGTCTTTGGTCTTTAACTTTCTGTCAGTCCCTAATGCATACCTGGATACCCAATTATTTCAGAGAGGCCAGAGGAAGATCACTGATGGAATTTTCTGGCTCTTCTGCATGTAGGTAGATGCCATAAATTTGAGGGGTTTGGTTGGAATTTGCTCCACAGCTGAGGACACTGGAGGCTTCTGTGCTTATAACGGGGCTGCCATTTATTTGAGGGTCACACAACAATTCCTGGCATCTCTCCAGACAGGTCCTTATGCAAATGCCCAGCATTTACTTGGAATTTGCATTAATGTGTAACTGAAAAGCTGCTTCCGAGGAGGATGCCTCTTTCCAAATCTCTGGGTTCTTCCCATAACCAAACATCTCCAGGCTGGTTGTGGGGAGCAGAGGCTGCTGCTGGGTGTGATTCAGAACTGCATGGCAGTGTTTGGTATTGACTTAATAAACCGAGGATTGCTGTGAGCAAACTGCCCACCCCAGATCCAAACACCCTTATCTCTTGGCAGCACGGTTCCCCATTTAAAGTAAAACTACGCTTTGGAGTCAGGAATGAAATCAAGCCAACGAGGCAGAGGACAATTTCACATCACTTTCTCCTGCTGTCTGTGGAATTCCCGAAATTAGCCATGCCATCAACAAGCACCCCACTGAGCCAGCCCAGCAAACTCCTGCTCCAACCAGCCAGCACTTACCTGGACCTGAGCTGAATTCCCAGCGAAGCCTCCAGGAACGATGTGAATGCTCTGCTTGGGCATTAATCCATGGGAAGCTGAGAGATCCCAGCACTGTGCTGTGTACACAGCTGTCTCTGGAGCCCTTCAGAGAGGACTTGTGAGTGGGATGCAGATGCCCCACGAGTGGGTGAAGTGGGGAGAAAAGCGGGTGAGGACACGCTGGGGCAGCACGGGATCGCCCGGCGCAACTCCAGCTCCCAGGCACTTCCTCTTTCCAACGTCACTCTGGTGTTACACAGAAGGACCAAACAGCTTTTTCTTCTTCTTTTATAATAAGTAGTTCCGTTCTTCTTGTTTTGAATGTGGGGAAAAAATGACTTTTTATCTCAGAGAAAAAAACATTGTATAATATTCCTGCATCTAAGCTTGCTAAATGGAAAGGAAAAACCTCCCGCAGTTTTCAGAAAACCAGGCAGGGCTAGGACCCTGGCCAGCAATTCTTCATAATTTCTGATACATCTGTGCTGTTAGGACACTCACACTACTTTAAAAGTGGGTGAATAGAGGCAGGCAAGTGAGGGATTGCACAGTGAAGGCTGAGGAAAAGGTGCTTCAGGTCTGCAAGTGCTGGCTCAGAACACCCAGCCCAGGTACAGTATGCTCCTGTGGTATGAAACCACTGGGGTGTTTCAAATTTGCTAAAATATCCTGGCAGGATGGCTCTGCTTTTCTTCTGCTGTCTCTGGTGGCTGGTCCCAGGGGAGCCAGGTGCTCACATCATCTGCTCCCATGGGACACAGCCAGTGCCAGGCTGCTTCCTAGGAACAAACTGAGGAGGGAGCACACTCCACGATCACTCAGCAAGACAGTTGTGGCATATTTAGGTGTCCAAATTCTGATTTTTGTGCAAACAGGTGGCAGGTGGAGATATTTCTTATAAACTCTTCAGAAGTGCTTCAATCTAAGTGTTGGGAAGGTTGTCTCATCTTTATTCTGAATGGCTTTTCTTTTCCATTTGCTTTTTCTCTTGATGGGCTGAACCCACAGAGCTCTCCTTAAGCTTCAGTAAGGGTGAAAAGGGATGCCGAGTTCTCCTGGGAGAGATCTAAAGGAAAAACCACCTGGAAACAGAGTAGTGGAGGAAAAAAAAAAGGCTAGGGTTAGGTTTATTGCATTCAGGTTGGTATTTGAATTAGTGATAATATATAGTGACTGAAGGTCAGTATTTGTTTCAGCAGACTTGCTATCAGTGAGCAGTTGAGTCATCCTGCCTTCTGCACACAGGGAGAAGCGTCCTCATGAAACACCATGGCTTTTTCATGTTTTCACCCCAAATCCTGCTGCATTTTTAAAGCACTGAACACATGATGCTGCTCTTTACCCAACCCCTCTGGCTTGCTGAAAACCCATCCTGGCCTTTCTGCACCACAAACACCAGACTGGGACCTTTTAACCTGCCAGTGACATGCTGATTTGCAGGAAGCTCCTTGTGACTCCAAAGTCATGAGCTTGCAGTCTTTCGAAAAGCAGACTTTAGAAGGATGTTGTAAAAGGAACACCTTTGCCTTCTGATTGCAAAAAACCACAGGGATTCCTTCAGGAGATTACAGCCCCCCCATTAAAATACGGTTGTTTAGGGTCACTCTTAATGACTTAGCTGGTTGGAGACAGCACTCAACACGATAGACTGGGCAAAGGCTGGTTTTTATTAGGAGCACTCAGAGTGCTTAAGGGACCAAGTACAGTACTGAGTCACACGGTAGAGGATGGAGATTGCTTAGGGCCAAGGAGTTCAGTCCTTCCTTTAAACATTGTCCTAAGACTGTTGCCCTAGGAGGAAAAAGCCACTGGGGTGTTTGGCATCATAGTTGCAGCAGGAACCACGAACGTGTCTGATCAGAGGCTCCAAAGGAGGATTTTGTGGTCTCTTAAGAACAGACATGCTGAAATAGTACTTCAGTGGAGACACACAGCTGAGGAGGGCATTTCAAACATTCTCACGCAGTCCCAAAAACACTTAAATTAACACCAGCCAGCCCTTTAATCTCCACTTTTGCTTGGGATGCTGTAGTTCTATGAAAGTGGAAGCAGTGCCCTCAGGCATTGACCTTGGATGCTCTCCCCTAACTGCACAGAGCTGTGACAGGGTAGGAGCTGTGAGGAGAAGGATGCTTTGTCCCCTACACATTCTCCTCCTGCTACCATTTGCTGCAGGAAGGCTCATCCCTTCCTCACTCAAGGAGGAGGAAGCCTTTTGAAAGATGCAACCGACCCAGCAAGCCTTGGTTCCTGGTTGGGGGAAGATAAATTGTCTTCTGGGAACTGTAGTCCCAGGAAACACAAATTTGCAGCCTTGCTGGGAAGGTGAGCCAGGAAAGCTGGCAGCATGCAGCTGTTTCCATAGCCCCAGTGCAAGGGAAAATGTGTTGAAATTGAGGGAAATTTTTACAGGCAACTCTGCTTGGAAATTAGCAAGCTCCAGTAGGAAAACTTGAACGTATTTAGGAGAATTAGATACCCAGAAAGAAACTCTTTCTGCCATGATAAGGATTGGAAAAGGGTGGTATTTCTTGGAGTCTCCAGTCACAGGCAAACTAGCCTTGGGGTTCCATGGGAGGTTTGAAGGCTGCTTGAGGAGAGAGCATTGGCTGGCCAGAGAGCCGGGCACAGTTGAGCCTTTACGACTTAACAGGCATGAAAATATTCTGCCAGAGTTGAAGAAAGCAGGTTTGCAAATTGGAGATGGAAACCTTGGACCCCAATCTGTACCAGCCTGGCAGAGGAGAAGAGCTGCTCTTCCTGCTGCTTTTGCCTGGGGATGAGGTGCAAGGCAGAGCAGAAATATGGATACAACTGGAAGAAGAACCCATTGGTAGGAACGAAGAATTACTGACAGAAAGTGCACAGCGGTTGTTTGTGGTTTCCAGAAGCCACCACAGTGTTTGTAGGCTAAAAGAGGCAGAGGAAATGTTTCTGTGGACGACTGAAGAGCTGAGCCCGGCACAGGCATCAGGCTGGTAAATCAGAGAGTGAATACTGTGCTTGCCCACAGCTTCAAATGCTCTTAGAGGGAAAGTCATTCATCTTATTCTGGAAAAGACTATTAGGTCCTTGTTTGTGAGAAGAAATGCTGTCCTCTGGCTATGCAAAATTCTGCACAGCATGTTCTGCCTAAATGCATTACCCAAAAGTCCTGGAGCCCACTGGGAGATCCACCAGCTTCCATCACTCCTCTCAAACCCACTTGCACAGCCAGCAGCCCTGCACGCTGTCCCCCTCCCCTGGGGCTGTGCCTGGCCTTGGCTTGGTGCTCCACATGTCCCAGGGGCCCAGGCTGTTGCTAGAAAGTCTTATTTATGTACAAAGAATGCAGCTGGGGAGGGCTTGGTTTCAGCACTGACGTTGGCTCACGTGTGGCTGCTGCAGCACATCCTCTGCAGCCTCTTTGAGCTGGGTTAGAGGGCTTGGTTGAAAAACTGCCATTACTTATCCTGCTCTGGTGGTTTGGGGTGCAGCATCAATGGGAGTGCTGCACTCACCAGCTGAACACTAAATAACTGGAAATAATAACCAGTGAAGACATTTATGAGCTGAGTGAGGCCCTAGGACAATAAATGAAGCTTGATGGTAGCTCATTCATTACCATCTGCACATATTGGCAGTAAAGCTGACACCAGCAGTCAGAACCACAGGCCTACAAAGACCTCTTAACATTATTTTCCACTTTTACAAATTTAATTAGCTCTTTCCCCCTCAAGCAGCAGAATACAAATTTTTTTTTCCAGGTAATATAGCCATTTTCTAGGTAAAGAAGTGGAGAGAACATTAAAGCAGAAAAACCTATATTAGAACTGTTATTCTCATTTTCTACATGGACATTTTGGCAATCGTTTCTTCTCTGAAAGGAACACTCTTTTTGTTCAGTGTCCTAACTCATGGGCTTCTAAACCAGAATGCTGATGGATGGAGTCTTAAAAGGTGGAATTTAATCTGATTTCCCACATCTTTCTCTGGCTCTACTGGGCTGCTGTAAGTTTAGACAGGAATAGCCTTGATTTCTGTTTCAACAGTAAGATGTGGTGCTCTCTGGTTCTCCTTCCCCACAGCTGGCAGTTTCACAGGGGTCTTGCAGTTTTGGGAGGGGATATTTTGTGTTGTAGGAGAGCACTGAGCAGAACTGTAAGAAAATCTTATCAGCATAAGATAACACCCCACAGCCCAGCAGCACCTCCCCAGCAGAACTCGGGTGTTCATTCTCCAGTAATCAGTGCTGGCCTGAGCAGCCTTGTCCAGCTGCTGCTGACATGAGGGCTTTGGGACAGCTGTAGCCAGCCCCAGGGTGTTCCCAGATAACAAACAGATAGCAGTGTGCTGCTGGAGCCCTCATTCAAGGTCTGGGTTTAGCCAGCAGCTCACGTTGGTATGTGTTGATTCCTGCAGGAAGAAAAATTTTGTGCCGCTAAGGCAGATTTTGGTTTCTAGAACAGCCTGGTAATGGAGCTATTCTGTTTTTTAATTATGCTGTCCAAACAGAACATTTTGGACCTGATTTTCTGCTATTGGAAAGTGAAAGGTAATCATACTATCATACAAATGTTAAGATTGAGTAAAGACTCAGCTATTGTACCAGCAGTTTAGCTTGTCCTTCCCAGAAAGAAAATTATTCACACATCCCATGACACCATCCTACCATGCAGTTTCCCTGGCATCCTGGATTTCCTAATACTGTGATGTCTGATCCCAGTTTGTGGTGAATAAAGTGATGTTAACTGACCAATTATTGAGTCTGTCATCTCAGGGGTAGCATTATACCGTCCCTGTGCAATGATGTTGTATCTTATGCACAAAATGAACCTCAGGCTCAGTAAGCCTTACCAGCCTCACTTCTGAGCCTTACGGAATCCTTACTAGGATTTGGGAAAACCAGCAAGAGGAGAGGGTACCAGCCTTTCACCCATAGTAAGCTTTCAAAGATGAACATTCCTATTACAGCACGCCCTGGGGGAGTTTGTTATGACTTCCCCAGCAATACAGAATGCACTTCTGCCATCAGATACCTTTTTGATAAGTAGGGGCCTGGATGCCCTGCTCATCCCTGCTGTCTCCTCACCAGGCTGCATTTAGGAACAAGGAACAATTAAATACAATTCCTGTATTTAAACTGAAAGCACGGTGATGTCCTGTCACATCCCTGGGTGCCAGATGGGACAAGGGAGAACACTTTTAAACCAAAAGAGGAGAGATTCAGACTGCATATTAGAAAAAGGTCTTTGTGAAGGTGGTGAGGCCCAGGTTGCCCAGAGGAGCTGTGGCTGTCCCATCCCTGGAAGTGGCCAGGGACAGGTTGGATGGAGCTTGGAGCAGCCTGGGATAGTGGAAGTTGTCCCTGTCTGTGGTTGGAAGGAGATGATCTTTAGGATCCCTTTCAACCCAAACCATTCCATGATATCCAGAGTGAGCAAATTGGACACCCAGCAGCATCTCATCCCACGCTGCATCACCTCCATCCTGGGGACACCCCGGGTTTGCCTTCAGCAGAGCAGGGATGGAAAACACATGGGCACGTTCTCTTTACACAATAAAACAACAACCAAAAGGCTCCAGCTCTGCCTTTCTTCGACAGAAAGGCAGCCAGAGAACTGCCCTCTCCCACGAGCCTGGTGCTCAGCCTATGAGATAATACAGACTGTCCTTTTCTTTGCAGCTGTATTGTTTTAGTGGTTGGAACATAGCAGCAGGCTGAGCAATGAGTCATCTGTCACTAGATGGGGTTAAAGTAATTTCCGTTTTCTGTTGCCATGGGGAAATCAACCTCCTAAGATTTGTCCTTTCTCCCACTCAAACACGTGGGAGTAGAAAGCTTGAAACCCAGCAGGACTAAACATTTTTTTAAATTGTTTTTTATAATTTTTTTTTGTCCCCTTATAAACAAACTTCCCTCCGTGGCCTTGCAGCTGTCAGTCTGTTCCCGGAATTGTCCGGTTAACAATGTCATTCCCCTTGGATTGCAAAAAATCCAGAAGCAGAGTTAAGTAAATATTTGACATTCATATAGGAGTTGCTTCATGTTATCACTTGAAGAGTCTCTTTATCTTGTAAAGTTTTACATGTACATTCGAGGGAGAATTATAAACTTGATATTATCCAAATAAAGTTGAAGCTTCAAAGGAAAAGTAAATTAAAGTAGCTGCTTCCCCAGCATATAGTCAGGATATAGCGACTAACAGAAACAGGAAAGAGGAAATTGCAGTAAATACCATTTAAAAACCTTGCAAATGTATAGTTTATATGAGCAGCAGCACAGCAACATCTAGTGTTGATCAGGAATATAGCTGGAAGTTATCACATGCTTTGTTAATGGTATTTTGAAGAAATTGAGTGTTTCCTGGACCGTGACACCACTGCCCAGCCTCAGCTCCCTGTCCCCTGTGTTCCCTACTGTGTCATTGCCTGGGTTAGCTCTGCAGAAGTGCAGCCACCTGGGGATGCTCCCAGTCTGCCTGGATCATCAAGAGAATCACTGGGCTTCTACTTAAGCACCAAAGCAATAAAGGTACAGATTTAAATGTGATTCAGCACAACAGTGGCCAAAACTTTAAACATCTGAACTGAAATTAAGAAAGTGATTCCTACCTTGGAGCTGATCCCTTTACCAGTAAACGCTGCTGTGTCAAACTGGCAAAGCACTCAGAGTTATTCCTTTCCCTAGAAATGAGTGTGCAAGTGGAAAGTGGTGTCTTAGAGCAGGTCCTGCTTTCACCCTCCTGTATTTCCCCACAAATGCGGGGATTACTGTATTATGCACAGTTTAAGACAAACTATTAAAAATTTGATTAAGGTGGATATCTCATGCAGACACCTCTTTTTATTTAAATGACACCTGAAGCTCAAAGTTAAGTTCTTGCTACTTAACTCTTCCGTAGGTATACATAATGGATGAGCATTCATTTAGTTTTGATTACTTAAAGTTAACTAAATTAATCAAGTCTAACAACATTAGTTTAGCTTTTTAGTTTAATATTTAATGATTTTGTTAAACTGTCACAGATTTGTTTTTTTATATATGCAAACCTTTATATCAGGATTCACTGTGGACTATTTAAATGAAATAATTTGTCTACTTAGATTACAGCTCCTACTATATGAAGTTTGCTTCATCTTCAGTAAGATAACATCTTTTAGGTTTTCTCAAACAAAACAAAATTAATGACTGGCTGCTTTCCAAGTCCAGCTGTCTTGCAACCCCCTGTGAACAGATTTTTTGCCACATTTAAGTTTATTACATTATCTAATTAGCGTGACTGTGTAGGTGAGTGGAATGCACTGGAGGAGAGGAAAAATACAAGTGTACAAAATTCCATTATATAATTTGCTATGGGAACGTGATTATTACAGAGACCTGGATCACTCTCTGGATTCTTTTCATCAGGATTTTGGAAGCAAGAAGTTAGGCAAGGAAAAAAGGACATTCAAGTCTGTCACACAGAATGGGGCCAAAAGCAGGAAAGTCTGACTACCACCTGACTTTTGTGGCTTAGAAATACAATCACAATTTAAAAAGGTATTAATTCTATACTCACATTTGCTACTTTTGCCTCAAGAAAAAACAATTCAGCAGAATTCAATGCCTGACTGGAAGTGAGAACTTCAGGCTTGTCAGCTATGCTGCGAGGCTCCTTCAAAGTCAGAATGAAATACAGCTTATAATTAATAGCAAAAAAATACAGATTGTTACCCATTCTGGCCCTGAAAAAGGCATCAGGGTGTCTATTGGAAGCACACAGCCAGACCAGAGATCAGAGCTCTGCTTCGTGTTATTAAGACATTCACAGCACCCTAACAAAATTAAACAGGCAGCTCAGTAACACGAAGCGAGATCAGACTCTCTTTCTTCCTTCTGCATGCATGAAATGATATTTTAAAGCAATGTGTAATCTTTCAGAGCTTGTAAAGGGGTCTGAAAGGCACCAAGAACATCTGGCATGCTGATCCTCTCATTCAGGGGCATGAGGTCATGCTCAAGCTGCATTGCTGAGTCAAGAATGTGCAATTTTCCACATGTCACTTTACTGACTTGCATCCCGAACAGACATTAATATTAATTTTGTTGAAGATCAGGCACATTTAAGAAAATTGCAAGCCTTGCTAATTGTGTGTTTAATTCAACTAGAAATAAAACAGTGCTTGGTAAAGGGAGCTGGTATTTTTTGAACAAACACGTTCCACACAGCCCGCTGCACTCTGCCCTAAACCAGCTCAGCGCTGGATTCCTCCTGACAGGGTCAATTTGGTATAAAGGGATCTTCAGGAGTGTGAGTTTAATTACAAAATTCCTTCTAAATTTGCCACCCTGCCTTCCCCAGCATGCAGAGGGGACATTGTCATCTCAGCAGCCCGAGGTGCCACCACTGTGCAGGCAGGCTTGGCCTGAAGCACAATTATCCCCTTCCAGCCTGCTCTGGGAGAAACAGGATATGCTCTGGGGCACGTGGCTGTGCCCAGTGTCACCCTGGCTGATGGCAGCATCCAGCTGCAGCTGACAGGTCTGAAATGAGTCTGAGGATAGGATTGCAGATGATAAAGTACACAATTGCATTGGATCTTGCAATCAAAATATTTGCTGTGGCAGGTAGGGAGAAACAGGGCTCCAGCAACAGGAGGGGCCCTGCTCTAGTCCCTCTAAAACCAAAGGCCTTTCCTCATTGTGCCCAGGAATAGATCTTCAGTGTGACCTCCAACCTTCAAAGCAGCTCTGAGGGGTATCAGAGCCCTTCTCTTTCATATTTGGGCCAATGAAAGGCACCAACAGCATTAGGTGTATGATTCATTTGATTTCTAACTACCAGCTGGAACCTGTTCCCTCTAAGTCACTAGTTACACACACACTACACCAAGAGTAACTGTCCCAGGGGAAGGTGGTCCAGAGCAGGAGGACACACGCCTGTCCTGCAGAGGCTGGATTGATGCTGGCTGTGATGGGCAGAGCAGTGCTGGGAACAGCCCCCTCAGCTGCTGTCACAAGTCCTGAATCTCTGCCCCAGGCAGGAGTCTCTCCTCTTGGGGAGAGGTTAAAGAGCAGCCACAGGATGGGCGCTCTGCAGCTGACAGGGAAGAGCTGCGCATTTGGAAAACAAAACCCCAAACATTTCTGGGGGTGAAGGAGCCTAATTCACCAGTGTAAACCCTAGTTCACCAGAGTGTAAAACCTTCTGTTTCTGTAGGAACATCTGACAAACAGAATAGTGCTTGTGGTGCCAGGTAAACAGCTCTTGCATGCCATAGCTACGGTCTCTAAGGAGCTGCTGTTTATTATGAGCCATCCCTGCCTCGGCCTTAGTGACAAACACTCCCTGCAGATCCAGCAGGGAGAGGCTCACAAGGAAGGGGAGAACTTGTATGGAGTTGTCAGAGGGATACGTATTACCTTTGGGATTATAAGCCTTTTTTCCTCCTGTGTTTTTTCATGTAAGTGGTGGTTCTTTGTATGGAGTTCACCAGATCCATGTAGAATAGACCTTTGGTAGGCAGAACAAAAGTGTTATCAAAGAAAAGATGTTAGGGATCCTACAGGGGCATTAAAAAGTCAACTATGTCTGAATTATCTATTTTCTACTTTCTGTGAACTATATTTAAACAGAGAAATGCTCAGAATTACATGAAACTAAAGCCAGAGGCTCCCTGGAGCTCTTGATAAGATTTAAATTTGCAGTAGATATTGGTATATTGATTATTATCATGACCTGCTGATTTTTAATTTCCCTTCTCAGAGAACCCCCAAACCTTCACTTTCTTACCCTGATTTGGATTGTTAAAAGGGTATAAATGCAAATTAAGATCACTCAGTTTGTGCTAGTTGTTAATGTGATAATTATTTCATGCTTTTCTTTGGTGCTTTGCCTAAGTTTTTGCATTTCCAAAGGGAAATGCTTTAAGTGATACACTGGGACAAGCACAACAAGCTTGAAGGAGTAAAAGCTCAGGTAGGCAGTGGCTGGGAATCCTCATCCTCCTCACTTAGGGCACAATACACCCCTGGTGCCTTCTCCTGGAGACTGCCTCTTCGCCCAGCATCAAAGCTGATGGGGGTTTTGGGATGGGGCCCCACGGCTGCAGGAGGTCAGAGGGGCTGGTGGCCCTGTGGCAGCAGGGGAGGCCCTGAGGAAGCAAAGTGGGGCTTGAAGGCAAGGTGCATCTTCTCCACCTCATCCCAACAGCTGGAGAAAGATCTCCAGGTGAACCCTACTCTTGGTTTTCCAGGGCATTCAATGTTATTATTGTGATTTCAATGCAGTGATTTAGTCTGGGATACTCATGTATTCCCACCACCTAACTGGTAAGCCTTGACACAGTTCATTCTTTTCTTTTTAATTCAAAAGGACAAAGAAAAGGTTTTTTGGTGGCACTGTCATTTCTGCTGTCCTAGTACCAAGGGGATACAGTACTTTATGGCTTCCCTACCCTTCCATCAACCTTGGGATGTTTATTTTTCTTCAAACATAGCTGTTTGCAGCATGCTAACAAGAACTGAAGATCTTTTAACACTGCTATTTGTTTACTGAAGACATCAAAGCCTTTTTTTTTTCCACGAGCCTCCTTTGAGCCAGTACAATCTGCAAACAGCCCTGCAACACCGAGGTGTCTTTTGTGCCTGCAAAATAAAACCACAGTGCACCGTGAAGATACAGGTATTTTCTTATCTCAGGTTCTAAACTTAGCTCTGCTTCATCCCTCATTCCTCAGCTCCTCAAGCTGTTTGCCCCCAGCTCAGAGCCCTGCAGTTCCAGCAGACCTTCCTGCTGCCTTCCAGTTGGGTGGAGGGACACAGCTGCCAACGTGGACCGTGGCAGGGACAGCAGCTAATCTAAAACAAATATTTTGCAACAGCTCTGAGCAGAAGCATTTCCCCGTTTCACTTTGATGGCCAAGATGCTAACGGGAAGCAGCGCTCCATTATTTAGTGTTAGGTCCTGTCAGCTTTCAGTTCAGACACAGCCTGTGGGTGCTGGGGAATACACAGTGCAGGAAATGACAGATGTTGGCAGCAAAATAAATAACAAGAGCTGCTGAAAATAAAGTCCTAAAAATGCTGGTGCATCCTTTTTATGGATTTCCTAGATACATTGGGGCTATTTTAAGGCAGATTGAACTCCCACTCCTTAAAGTGTAAACAGGATTATTCCCTCTGTGGGACATATGGTAGCCTAAACGTCATCATTTGTGCATCACTGGTATTCCCAGTCACATTTCAAGGTTTGCCTCACCCTAAACACATATCACATCATTCAGAGCCTCCAGGGATCATTAAACAGTCCCAGTACATCCCAAAAAAACATCTCCATGGAGGACAACCTAAAGCCTGGCCATAGGGAAGGACCTACTGGAGTGGAACCAAGAGATCAGCTCCCTCAGGTCAGCTGAGATATGGACAACAGGAGGAAAAGGACAGCAGAGGAGGAGGATGGGACAAGGCCTGACCAATGGGGGTTTTATTCCACAATGAAGTAACTGACCCTGAGATGCATTGGTTGAAGACAGAGCAGGCAAAGATCCAAGGTTTTCCAGGAATGGGGAAGGGTGATGGGCAAGGCAGATCTGCATGGGCAAAGTCCAGGTCACGAGAAGCTCTGACGGTAGTGTTTGGGAAGGGTTTATCTTCTAGGGGTATTTTCAGGAACACACAACTTATTTATTCATCTGCCATGGGTGTCACTCACCCCATCCCAGGGACTCTTCCTGCATGACCTAGTGCTGGTGGCAGCTTTGGAGACCTGCTGCAAGGAGGAGACCCACAAAGGAGGGGCTGGGTAGCAGAGGCTGTGTTGTTCAGCAGGTCCTAATCACGAAAAGGAGATCTAAGGGGAGAGGAGTACAAACTTTTCTCTATCCATGAGCTTTAAACCAGGCAAACAGTGCTGGTACAACAGGGTGCAGCCAAAGAGGCTGCAAGTGTGGGACACAATAATTTTGGCCACTTCCCTTGACTCTGGGTGCTGTGAAACTCAGGTACAGCACAAGGCTCAGCAAGGCAGGGCTCAGCCCCCCGAGGTGTGGAGGAAGAGGAGAAATTGTTCATCCATAGGGTCCCCATGGAGTTGGGAACAGGGACAAGGCCCCCCTGGTGACACAACTGGACTGCCCCCCTAGCCCCAGCACTCAGGTGTATCCTGCAGAGCACTTCCAGAATCTTGCCTTTAGAAATAAAAATATGGTGGACTCTTAAAATAAAAACACAAGAGTTCTAAGCACATTCAACTTCAGGATAGAGCATAAAATTTCTTGCCAGAAAAATTTAAAACAAACTGGAAACTGATCATCTACTCAGTTAAATGATGTGCCTGGAGCTAAACCAGCAAGACTGAATAATCTCTGCACTGCTTTCATCTTCCTTCAATTTTTCCTTTGTTCCATCAGCCACATGTGTGTTAAGTGTAAATTGAAGGGCTCTTTGCTGGAAAAGCAGATTGTGTAAAGGGCTTGGCCCTCATTTTATAATTCAGCTTCAGTATTACAATTACTCTTAATAGCACTCTTGTTTTGTTGTATTATTTATCCTGGCTAGAACCCTCTAGGATCCCCTGAAGAGTTTTGATTTTTTTTTTTTCTGGTGGATTTAGCCAACATTCACTCATGAATCCAGATGTTTCTGCTTTTATCCACGGGAATTTAATGGTATGGACATGCCAAGATCATAACTTCAGGCTCAGCCTCAAGACAAGTATTTTTCAAATTCCCTAAATCAAAAATGGAAAGTGCCACAAAAAACCCCTGGGTCTTACTGCATTTTAGCATGCCAGAATGGAAAACAACCACAGGACAATGCTGCTCAATGTTCTGTGTTGGTAGAGTCTCCTACATTGAACCAGAAATCACAGCCCAGATTGTGCTGTTCTCTGTGATCTCAGACAGATTTTGCCTTTAGCACAAATTCAGCTCTTCCCCTTCACCAGCCTGAAGTCAGGAGCACAGACACACGTGGGTCCAAGATGCTTACACTGGGAAAAAGAGTCCACCCCACCAGGGAGAGCCAGTGCTGCTGCATTTAAATGAACAATTGCCTGTGTGTGTCACAAATACTCTCCCCAGACAAAACTGGCTCTGAAGTAAGGATAGGGATGAAACATACCCTGAGCTGATGGGGACCTGGTGAATAACACAGTGTCTGCTGGGCCTTTGGCAGCATTCAGGAAAAATAACCAACCCCAAATTCACTTCTTGCCCAGAGTGAAAAAAGCAGCATAAAGCAGAAATTGAAATAACCCCAATAACATTCCTTCTGCACTGCCTGGGTATTCCTTCAGGCACTCCTGTTTGTGGCATCCTGAATTTCTTCCCTGCTCCCCATGTGTCAGCGTGAGAATTAAAGTCAGTGTGTGGTGATGGTCAGTGCCAGCGTGGTGGTGTGGAAGGTGTCCTGTAAGGGATGGCCATGTCCTTCCAGTGCCCTGAGGTTCCTCAGGGTCAGGACACTCAGGAGCAAAGGCAGGAGATGCACAGAATGGTTTTCAGTGGCCTTTTGGCAGCCAACACTAAACACTTTCTGCGTGACCATGCAGTGCACAGAAAGGATGCAGTAGAGTCCACAAAAGGTGAATTTCAGCCTTTCCTCCAAGGCCCTTCCAGCTGATTTTGAGTGCTCACCAGCAGAACCATGGTCCTGCCTTTACTGTGCACAATCCAATCCCTTTTAAAGGCCTCCCTGAGCACTGGACAGGGGAGGAGCACAGAACAGTCATTCCAGCCTGGTAGAGAAGAGCCCTCCCCGGGAGGCTCCAGCACAGCTTTAATGCTGCTCTAACAGCATTAGTGCTCTACCTGCAGAGCTGCTGGATCAAAGAACACTCAAATTATTCCTAAAAGCTCTTCTAAAGCTTCCCCCAGTATAGAAAAGCCTCTCAGCTGGCACAAAGGGTGGAACTGGCTCCACAGCAAACCCCTCCAGGGCAGGGATGTGCTGGGACAAGGAGGAGGCACAATAGCCAGGGGAGTTGAGCACCCAGCAAAGATTTTCACCCACCTGCCTCAGAGCTGGGCTCAGCCACGCCAAAATCCTGCTGAGGGCAGGGGTAGGTGGTGCCATCAGGCAGGGGGAGAAGTCCAGGAGTCCACAGGTTGTCACATGCAGGAGGCAGGAAGGGAGCAGCAGAGTCAACCTGGATGATGCATTTCAAAAGAAAACCACTTTTCATGTTAACTTTGTGGGTCACATGTGCTGTGCAGGGCTCACTGAGGCTGCACATTAAATGTCCCACCAGCACAGTCTCCCACTTCCTACCACACCTTCTGTTTTATAACAAGGCATTTTTTTTTGTATTCAACTGTGCAATGTAAATTTTAAAGGCCACCCATTGTCCTTAAACCTATATGATAAACTGTATACCTGTTCCAACTTATTCTTATTGTGTTCTTAGTAAAATATGGTTTCAATGACTTGGTCTTCCCTGTAAAAAAAAATAAATCTCCATTTTTCTTTAATAAGTTCATGGCATTCAAGCTACTAACTTTCCTTACCATCACATCCTTTTTTTGGACATGGAATAAAGGAGATTAAATATATATTTTAAAAGAGGGTTTATCCAAATTGGAAATTAAGAAATACAAAAATACTCCTTAAAGAGTTTTTATATTTTTTTAAATAAATAATCACTCAGCAGGTCATAAAAGTGATAAAATGCTTTTGTCTCAATTTCAGTGGGAAGCCAGTTTTGCCTTTAATATCCTGAGCATCATAGGAGCCTCAGAACAATTTGCTCCTGCTGTTACTTCCCTTTCTTGGCCCATCCTGCTGCTGCTCCCTGGTTGGGATCAGCCACCCAGGTTAGTCCTGCTCCCTTTTCCCTGCACTGGCTTCCCAAATCTCTGCAAAGAACCATCATGTCATGAGTGATACCCCTTCACCCTGCAAACACTGGAGTCATGCTTGAGTTTGGCTGTGTTCTGTGCAGCTTTGGTTTTTGTGAGGACTTTTGTGAAGCTGTTCCAGTTCACACATTTAAAGACAAGAATCAGTCAGGTTGGGAAGGTGGATTGCCAGGAGAGCGGCATGGCTGGGCAAGGACAGGTCCTGAATGCACTCACATTGGCATCAGAAATACCCTTGAAGTCGTGTGGTTCATTCCATTAGATCATCTTCTGAACCTTTAATTTGGTCCTCCAACCCCATCATGGCTTTTGCATGCATAGCCTGAGCATCTGAATTTAAAGGCTTGGCAAAATTTTACAGAAATTACAGTTTGCTTTTGACATTACAGAAAGCAGAACCTGAAGATTTGTCTTTCTGCTCCTCCTTGTGACTGTCAACATTGCTCTGCCAGTAACACCCAGAGCCATCAAAACCTGCACAGACCCAGCTCCGAGATAAACACAGCAACAAAGACATCAACAGCAGGAGAGGTGTAAAAAATAACCACCATTCAGCATGTGGTATCTCTGCTCCAGGCAGAGCCTTGGGCAGGAGCACCCTGACAGTGCAGGAGGAAAAATGGAAGAGGCACAGCAGTGATTTCCAGCCCTGTCATTCCTCCAGCCCATTCACCTTGGAGGGCTTGCTGTTGGCTCAGACAATCACAAGTTTTGCTGTGCTGAGGGAAATCTCACCTTCTGTGCATGCCACCACTCAGGGTTTTTCTTCCTTTTAACCTTTGTTTGGAGCCAGTCTGGAAAACCCCAAAAATAACAGTGTTTCCATGACAACAGCCCAGCAGTGGGCTCCTCTGGGACACCTGAAGAATCAAAACACTGCCAGCGCTTTCTGCTGCTCCAGCATCACACCCCGTGGTCCCACAGCCACATCTCTCCCCTCTCATGCTGCAGTGGGCTGCAAAGGGCTTTGGGCAGTGCTATGCCTGCTGTGGCATCCCTGTCACAGTGATGATGCTGCCAAGCCTCACTGCACAGGGGTGCAGGGGGGTATTGGACCATAGAATCAGCTGGTGGGGGAGAAAGGCCAGAAGGGTCTGCAGCCTAAAGGACTGGACAGCTGTTGCATTTTACAATCCCCTAAACTTATTAATCACATTCAGAATTTTCATGCCCTCCTTGGTATTTTACAGGGGATATGGAAGGATTATTTGTTACTCAGTCCCTGCTTTGCTCCCAACACACAACATTTCTCCTGCCTCCATTGAGCAAAGCTCTGCCCTACATTGACCAGCTCTGGTCCTGTCCCAGCAGAGCACCCCGGGACCTCTCCAAGACCCAAAGCATCCCCATCTTCCCCTCTCCCTGAGCAGGGCAGGGGACCAGCCCTTTGCAGAATCAGGCCCTGCTTACCCAAGTGTTTTCTCCCAGCATCTTTCCCAGAGACTGACTCCAGCTGAGTGCCCACTGATCCACCACTCCTGAGGCAGCTCCAAACCCTCTTCCCTTCCCTGCAGCACCCTGTCTGCCCTCAGACCAAGATTTATGAGGATGTGGCTACAAGAGGAGTCCAAAAGCTTTTGCTGCAATGCCACAAGCAGCACAAAAGCAGCAAAGTGCTCTTTGCATACCTGATCCTCGCTGAAGGGATTTGAGCAGGACCCTTGCCCAGCCAGCAGGCTCTGGAGTGGCACCCAAGGAGACATGGTGGTGGATGTGTGCCAGCCTGACAATGGGGTTTCATTTAGCAGGCACACATTTAAGTGTGGAAATCAAATATGAAACAGTCGTGGCCAGCATTGTCTGCATTCTTGGAGGGGCACTGAGGGAGCAGAAAGAAAGGAACTGAGACACTGGCCCAGACATGTTCCAGCTGTCTGTGACTACCTCTTCCCTCCTCCACTGAATGTAACTATTCAACTTGTTTTCATTTCATTATTGGATGTTATTTTTGCAACCTGGGAAAAGAATAGAAAAATGGAGGGGGGGAAAAAAACATCCTTCAAATGCTTTTGGGTTTATTTTTAAGAACTAGACCATTTCTTTCCTATCAGAGATAAGTACAGACTTTTAAAAGTGCACAGGTCCTGGGGTACTATTAGTTAAGCATTTGTTTCACAAATGAGATCCTTTATCTCGGAGGCAGCAGCACTTGTGTTGCTGTGGTTGTTGGTGTAAGTCTCACTCATTTAGGACTGAGCAATATGCAATTAAATAGCCATAGAAACATCCCCAGGCTGGGCAGCAGCTGCCTACAGGTAACCTTCAGCTTCATGCACTCACTTGCCAAATGCTTCAGCTCTAGTCCTGAAAATCCTCATCTACATGTGGGAGTAGGGCAGGCCCTTTCCTCCACCACTGTGGGCACAGCTCAAACCAAGATTTTAATGACTTGGTTTAAAGCCTGATGCTGCAGATCCCTGTAACACAAGTGCTGCTCAACTCACCGCCTTCCCTGCTCTGCCTTCCTCCCAAAACAGACAGGTTATCCATCTTTAATGTTCAAAATAATTCCCACACAAGATCTGATGATAATTTGTTCTCCTTTTTTTGTTTTTTTTCCCCTTCAGTTTTGCTCGTGGGGGACATGCCAGCACACACTGCCCATGCCTCAGCTAGGGATACTCCACCCTATGAAACCATCAAACAGTCACCAAGAGAAGGGGCAGGGTTCTAAAGTTTCCCATCAAGGGTAGTGGGAAGGCTCCGTTGTGCTGGATTTCTCTGGAAGGATCTTTCCTCTGTTTTGATGTGACACACTTCAGCACAGCAGTGGTGTTCCAAGGGAGAAGTAGGACTGAGAATGTTTTTTGCCATTTATCTTTCTCTTCAGGACATCCACTAACTCAGGAGCTCTTTCCATCTCAGCTTTTGCACACTCCTGCAGTATTCCCAGCAGGATAAGGTCAGGTATGATTCAGAGTGAGATCTTGTCTCTTCATACATTGTTTTGCAACATCCAAAGCAGGTCTGTAATTTTAAACCTGGATATTTTAAGATCCAACAAGGTATTTTGAAGTGCACATGCAATATGTCACTCCTTCCTAATGAATGGCATTGTTCTGAGGATCTAAGCATGGAGAAGCTTTAACCTAATTTTTACCTTATTTCATCTAGTTTTTCAGCACAGGGAGTTACATTTTGTTAGTAAAAATTAATTCTCATAATAGAAACTAATTTCCACTCATTAAATGTAAAAGATGATGATTGCAAGCAAGTTTTACCTAATCCAGAATCTGTAAACATCTGCTCAACACCAAGCCCAGAAGCAACTTCATTTACCTTAATGTGTGTGCTTATCTCTAAGCAGATGCTTAAGTGGTTTGTTGGCAAGAGCTGGAGTGCTTGTGCCTTTCCAGGTGACCCTATTTAATAATTACCAGTATTAAAATCCTCCATAACTGTAAACACAAGGGAAAAACACCCAGCATGGAATCAGCTCTACACAGAGCTTTTCCAAACATGATTTCTGCATTAGTCAGGAGGGTCAAACTGTTCCATGCTCAAAGGCTGACCCCAAAAGCCACAGGAATCAGTGGAAGGGTGTTGACCAGTTACACCAGTTTGGGGATGGGATCCCCTGTGAGCAGAAACACCTTTCTATTTTGGCACTGTGACTAAAAGGGACAACAAAGGCTCTGCGCTGACATTAATAAAATTTGTTCTATGAATTGACATCCTGTTAACCTCCAACTCCCTCAGAGGAAGCTGTTAATTTAATGGTTGCATCAGGAAGATACAGCAATGAAGGAAACCTCACAACCTAATGCCACTATTGACACCTGCACAGGGCAGCACTGACTGCAGGCAGCTCTGTACAGAGCAGAAATTCAAATATCCTGCCCTTGACATGGAGAAGATTTTCAAACCTAAGTGATTGTAGCTCATACAGACTCTAGAGACAGAGCATGTCCTCCACAGCAAGGCCTCTCTAGATCCCACAGGTTCTTCCAGTTGAATTCAATGCAAAAATGGATGGATTAATCCACTTGGAGGTAAGATGCTGCACACAGTCTTATCTCACCCTGATGCTAAGGCTTTCAGCAGAAAAGCTTATTTTGCTATTTGATTTCAATGCAGTCAAATTTGACTGTAGGTGGTATCCATTTCACTGAGTTATCGAACTTATATCAGGCAGATACACAAAGGTAAAAGTGGAAGGTAAGACACTTAAATACACTTAAGTGGTAAAACACCTAAAATTAGATACTTGGCCTAAAAACAGGTGTAAAAACCCCAACTCCACAAAACTCTTCAGCACAGACCTGTAGCAGACCCAGAGGTGATGCTGCTGAGCTCAGCATGACACAAATGCTGTAAAAAATATTGTGCTAATCAGGATGGAAACTGGATGGGATCTAAAATGCAACTGTGCTGTAACACTGTGGGTTTTATGTGGGAATGTCAGTGCATCACCTGAAGCAATGAAGTTACAGTCTTTCCATTGCCTGCTCAGACAACGGCTTTTTCATACATCAGAAAACACCTTAATTTACAGCAGCAAAGTGGAAAGATCTGGGTTGTTGCATTACTTTCAGGAAGAAAACCTTTATCTCACTGTGTAAGGCTGGCACTTGGACTCAAGTCCCAGCTCACTACCTCACATTTTGGTGCTTCTACAACACCAGGTTTGAGCACCACCTTCCAGGCATGAGATCACAGACTTGTGTTCCTGACTCCTGCAGCTCCAAACACCATTCCTGGTCATGGGTTCCTCCCAGCTCTGACTCATTTTCTGTGAAACAGCCCATCACCTTCATTCATCCTGTCTCCCACAGAAACATCACTGTCCTTCCCCCAAATCTGCTCCCCCTGACTCTTCAGCCTGTGGCTCAGGGTCAGCATCACCCTGGAATCCTTTATCCCACTACTTAGATTTTCCATCCACCAGCTCCTAATGAGAAATGCAAAGGAAAGTTCCTTGCAGCTTCAGCCAGCCTCACCTCCCAAGGTCTTTTTGCCCAGAGGGACAATAACTACAGCTCAAGCCAAGATACTATCTCGTCCAGACAAGGGAAGTCTGGAAGCCCTGATAGCTAATGACCTACGTAAGCCTGTGTTACAATTTCACTCTCCATAATTCAACTGCAGTTTCTAAACTGCAAGGAAATGCTCTGTGGTGTTTATGGAAACATTAACGTTACTTAGATTTTGGAAACAGCAATGCTGTTTTCAGTGGTCTTGGTTAACCACAGCCTTGAGCTATCATAGTCACTGGATAAATCTTAGACCTGCTGAGAGACATTCCTACCAAAACAGAAAGGCAGAATTTGTGAGGCATTTCAGGAAACAAAAATCATCCCCGAGTGTGGGTCCTCCTCTAGCAGCAGCCAGTGCAGGTGTCCATGTGCACAGAGAGCAGATGGCAGAGTTAAAGCCTAAACCTATAATCATTAGTCAGGCAAAATTGCAGCAGGTGATGGTGTGCACAGCTGAGTTGAGGGCTTTATGGCAGGTAATCTGCACAGTCCTGCCCCATAACCTCTGCAGTCTCTGGGGTTTTGAGTCAGCAGTTCTGCTCCTGGGGCAGCAAGCTCACAGAAGCCATTTTCTCTGCAAGTGTTATAATTTCCACCTCAGTTCAGTATGCTTCCTGATTGAGCTGTCATTGCCCACAAATGAGGTTTCTGGGTAATTAATACCACCAGGGCTCTAATGAAGATGCCATGTAAGACTCTGCTACAGCAGCTCTGGGTGACATGGCCAGTCTGCCACCCTTTTCCTGCTCTTCACAAACCTGATGCCTCTTTAGTAGGACAAATCAGGATCTAAATAGTGCTACAGCACTGAGACACAGATAATTTTGCTAGTTTAAAAAATACCTTCAGCACTGAATGTGTAATTCTAGACAATAAAATCCTGTTTACCATGTCAGGAGGAAATCATTAGCAGCAGCACCCCAGCTTTCCACAGGATGCTCAGGTGTCTCTGGGTGGTGTTTTCATGAATTGCTCACCAACCATGGTCCCCTGTGTTGATAGCAGGACAGCAAAAAGGAAATGCTGGCAGCTGCTGCTCTGGTCAGAGCAGGAGAAATGGACAAGGCTTCTGAAATATCCCAGCCACTGTGCGAATGTAAATGGCAGAGCAGGAAAGGTGACAAGTTGAAGGGAAGAGCTGGATCCAATTGCCATGACACTTGTCCAGAGCAGAGGAGTGACCTGAGACTACTTGCTTCTCACACAGATGGAGAGGTTTAATTCTAAAAATACAGCATGTAAATAAAGCCAAATAATCCTTTCATAGGAAAAGTGCTAAGAAAGCTGTTGTCAGCAAACAAGATATTTTACTAAAGACTTGGAAATATTGGACATATTTTCAAGTGTGTGAAGTGCAGTTGTGTTTCCTTGTGCTCAGGGAGGTTATAGGAGTTCACATTCCCCACCCCTGGCTATGGCTGTGTGGGTGTTCCACCACCAGCCCCCATCTGGCTGCTGAGCACACCCTGATCCCTCCATCCAGCTTCAACCCCTTACACTTGACTCACCTCAGAAAACATCACACCAGACATTAATCCTACTGTACAGGTACTAATAAAGAGACAAAACACCACTGAAGCCCCTGTAAGACTTTTCCTCCTTGGGACACCTGATTTATTATTGACAAAATGCTTCCTGCTTTGTGTTAACATCCGACTTGACTGCAAATGCCCCTCAGAACTTGGGAGTGGTTCATCTCCTCATCTCTTACCTTCAGGGCAGTGTAGGTTAAAGTCAAACCACATGAAAGGAAACAGTGTGTGGCTGATTTTACAGCTCTTAAAAATTGCCTTTTTGTAATATTGGATGGAAATTTTTATAACTGCCTCTGATAATTAATTGGGAACCAATCGAAGAACAAATAAGTGTGCATGCCACAAACTGTACATGGGAGAAGGACTACAGAAGAAATTCAGGAAAAAAGAATTTGCTGGCAAAGATCAAAGAAAAGTAAAGGCATTAGTTAATGGCCATATTTTCTTAAAAAAAGAAGCCCTGTCTTCAAAGGCAATGGCTGATGAATAAGAATCCAATGAGCCAATTCTTATAAAGTTCCTTTGAAACAAGATACATGTGCACACTCAGAAAATAATTTCAAAACAATGGCATTATTATATATATCTTCTATAAACTATTACAGTAACTTCTGTTTGTGGAGTAGGTGAGTATCCTCCCCAAAGGCTACTCACACAATGGCAAAGCTGGCTTAACAATTTCTATTTCCTGAAAATTGCCAGTTTGGAGATTCAGCTCAATCCTGCTGAAGTCTTCTACTTGCCTTCCCCAAGATGATGATTGTCCCATTTATGGAAGCTCAGACCCATCAGAAGACCAAGATGGCAACATAAGTGATGCCTGGCTGATGGATGTCTGCTTCCCAGGGCGAATTCCCACTCAGAGCAGTAACACCAAGTTGCTGGAGTGCCCATACGCAGCAGAAATCCTTGACCTCATAGCAAGCCCAAAGCCCCAAGTGCTGGGCCAGGCCACAGGGGCAGGATATTGTCCTGGTTTCAGCCACAGGAGAGTCATTTTCTTCTCAGCAGCTGAGACCCACACAGACTCTTGGTGTGAATCAGAACCTGCATTTTTGGTGTCTGAGCTTTTCCCTCTGTTCTCACTCCAGCACCAAGGGTGTCATGGTGTATCTGAGTCACTTCAACACCTCAGTGTCACCCACACAGCTTATGTTGGTCCAAGTCAACTATTCCTACCACTTTGCTTTCACCTTGCCTGTCTGACCCCTGGGTAAGATGATTCAGCTCACTAAACCATCCAAACTATTCCACTCTGTGCTTTTGGAGGGCTCCTGCCCTGCCCATGCTCTGAGCCACAGGACAGAGGTGTGTGATGTGCACAGCCAGCAGGCCAGCTCCAAAACCAGCACAGCTTGGCTAGGACCTGGAATATACAAACCTAGACAAATAATACAGACCTCAAGCACATTTTCCTACCTTTGAGGGATTAAAATGCCTCCCTGTGTGTCTAGTCCTCTGCTCTGAAGCGTGTTCCTTGTGTGCTTAGGAGAGCCCTGTAAAAAAATGAATGCTTAATTATGAGGGAATTCCTGTCTCTTCCTCCCTCACCTGCTGGCTTCTCTTGGAAAGACTGTGAACCTTTTCTTGCCTTTCCTAAAAATACTTCAGAGAAAATCCCTTTCTAATTTAAAAATTAGCCTCTCAACCCTTTCATGCGAGGGTCAATAAAGAGCATAAGGCAAGCCTGGCACCCTTAGCTAAACCTCAGGCAGCTTCCAGCAGTTTGGTTACCCCACCCAGGGAAATCCCCAAAGGTTAGTGATGTTTTTGTTACCCTGTGCTAGGTGCAGACTTTTCTCTTCTCTTTACACTTTTAGGGAGGGCACAGAAAACAGAAAAACAAGCCCCAGAACCCAAAAGGAGTTTGAACTTGACATGCCTGCACACACCCCTGTTACTGAGCACTGCCAAGTGAGGCTTCCCAGATTATCACAGGAGGCTCATGCTAGGAAACCTAGCCCAAATTTGCTTTTATGAGGAATCCTCATCCTTCTTCCAAAGTGGAAGTTTGCACTTGGTGGCAATGTGCTAAGTCTCACACATACTGTTGTTATTGTGTGGCTTTCCCTTCCTCTCACAGCTGCTAAGCTTTACATTCAGGTAATAAATATTGTGGAATGACTGCAGTCAGCTACAGCAGGGTATTAGAAAAGCCTCAGATAAACCTCCAGTGTCAGACATCTGTACTCACTGAAGGCCATTAAGAAAGACAGGCTTGGAAAAAGTGAGCAGAAAAGATGAATATGCTGGATTTTATTAGAGTACCCATACCAAGAAAGCACCAAAACACTGATTTCATGAGACTGTCTAAAAACAGACATGTAGGAATAGTTCTGTGCTGAAGGATTCCCACAGATAGCTAGACAAATACCTTATAAAAATACCAGCAATAAAATACAAGTGAAATGTCTGTGTTGATACACAGAGCACACATCATTAAGTAGCAGTAGTATGAGGTTAGTGGTAAAGTAATTCTCTTGTTTAAATCTGACCTGGAAGATGTCTTTCCAATTTTAAAAAGCCTGAAGGACTCTTGAGGAGACTCAGATACCATCAGCTCACTAGAAATGTCACTGCTAATTCTTTGCTGTGCTCGAGGCTCTGACAATATTGTTAAAGGATCAAAGATTACATTTATCCAGAGCACTCCTGTGGTTAACTCATGGGTTTAGCGGTCAATATTCAGATTTCAAGTGATTACTGACAAATTTGAAAGCTTTGGATTTTGGGGTAATATCCATGTTAAGGCTGGGAACAACTAAAACATGAATTATAACTTGAAAGTCCATTCTCATTCTCCCTTTCCATGCCAGTGCTGTTGAGGTCACAGCTACACTATGACCTTGAGAGAAAATTCAAAAGGAGAGTGCTTTCTTCATCTTGCCTGTAGAAACTTCAAAGGTGCCTTTGTGCTCCACAGTGTTTAACCACCAAACCTTCCCTGGGTGATCAGCACGATGACAGATGGGTGACAAGGCAGCTGGCTCAGCTCTGGGGGCACCAGGAGCAGCATTTCTGCTGCTGAGCACAGGCACCACATCAGAGGGGAAGAGCTCACCTGGGGTGCCCACAAAACCACGCCAGGCTGTGCCTCACACCTCAAACCAAGGTGACTGTGCTGCAGGATCTCACTTGAGCTCCTAGATGCTCAATTTCACTTTTCCTAAGTGTGCTGAAGTTTAAGAATGTAATGGAACCAGTGGTGCTAAAAGAAACTCAGCTTCCCAGCTGAATAGTGACAGATACATAAATTCCTGTGATAATTAAAAAAGCAACTCTCAGAACATAGAAAGCACCAAGAACTTCCATTAATGTGCTGAGCTTCTCTTGTCTTCATTTTCAGTTTGCACAGATTGGAGCCAAAGGACTGAGGGACAGCATCCTCCAGAATCCTGGAAATTTTACTGGTGTCCACAAGACCAGAGACTCACCCCATCTCATAGTAATCAATATTATAACAGTGGAATGTTCACAAGGCTGCACAGACACAGTTATTCAGAATTTCACACCCTCTGTAAGGCTGCTGTGTCCCACCTGGTGGGTTTGCTAAAGCCCTGGCAGCCCTGCCACGTGCTGCTCTCTGCAGAGCTCCTGAGGTGAAAATTCCTGCTGGGCTGTTGGATCAACACTGGCTACCAATATTTGGAAACCCAACAAGCCCTACACTGCCCACAGCACTGATTGAGGGGGATCCCTGCTCCCAGCTCTGGCTGAGGGGTCTGGCTGGGGGGCTCATCAGGTGGCACTGTCAAGTCCCACAGCAGCACTTGCCTGCACAGTAGTCTCTGAGCACAGCTAAAATGTGAGCTGTGTTTTTCTGGGGATTACTGTGTTGTTAACTGCTTCCCCTGATAACATCAACTCCAAAGCATGGATATGACCACGGGGAATGCTTAAAGAATCCAGATGCAGTCCTCAGCCTTAATGTGTTTTCCTTTCCTCAAAACGCTGCTACACTTTTTCTACAGTGACAGCCATGACTCAGATACCTCAGCAGGAAAGAGGAAAAGGCATTTATTTGGTGTGTGCTTGCAACTGAACCCCAAAACCATGAGTAGAACACTTGGCCCTCAGTACACCTTTTAATGGGAATTATTTTAATATACTGTATGGCATGCAGCAGCCCCTTGCCATCAAGAGGGCAACTTTTCTTAATAGTCAAAGAATATTGAGCAGAACAATATACATCTTGCCCTGCTGAAGAGCTTTACACAACACCACGATGAAGTTTTCTACAAGATCTGACTCTGGACTAGTTCAGACAATCTTAGAGCTCTCCTTTAAGACCCAAAATGAGCTTCCACACGGACACAGGGGTGTTACAGGGAAAACAAACAGACTAGGAGGCATTTATATGAAAAGCACTTAAATAATCTAATCTCTGTAGCTAATTTAAGAGCTCCCAGGGAAAGAGAAGGTAGAGATAAGGAATCTTAATGAGGCCAGGCCAAAAATCAACACATGAGCAGCAATCAAATGCTTGCTGACTGCTGTCTGTTCATTATACATGATGAGTTTGACAGCTTCTCAAGAGGAGAGACCATTACAAAAATAGTAAAGACATTCCACTAAAAAACCCACTGAGCCACTATTAAAGACTTAGTCAACAGTAAAAGCCTCGTAAAGCATTGTTAGTCACTGCTAAAGTATTGCTAAGCAACCCTTTATCCTCCTTCGGACTGGATTAGTTTCATCACAGCAACAACCAACAGCCTCCATCCTCACTCACAGCTCCCAGTTTGAAGTGCCATGCAATTTTCTTTCAAACTCAAGTGAGAGCTGCCACTCCAGCTCCTGTTGAAGAGTGAGGGGGTTGCACATCAGCAGGGGAACCGGTCTGCAGCCCCAGGGGCTTCTGGAGCCAGGCTGCAGAACACCAGAAAATTCATTTTAAGAAACGAGCAATATTTATTCACTCTCACACTTTAGTTCTTTGCTGATTGCAGTAGCAGCTGATGTCCTTCTCAGCACTGATTTTAAAAAGGCCAGCCTTTACCAAATCCAGACCAGCTGCCATCAGGATCTCCATTGAAACTCTATTTAACTGTAGTAAGAAACTGAAACCAGGAAGCTCCCAGGCACAGACCTCGCTAGATTGCTGCTCCCAGGTAACAGCTCCCTGCTAGGCACTGCCTCTGTCCTCATCTCCATTTTGTACACCATTTGCATTTGTATTATCTCAGCAGCACCTCCAAGAAGTTCCTTCCATGGATATTAGGAATAATTCACTTAGCAGAGCAAATTCAACTGGGTATTAACTCACCTAGTTCAGCCTCTCAGCAGCTCCCAAAGGAAAATGAGAGTGATAAATAAGGGATGTGACCTGCCTCAACATGATCAGAAACTCAGCACATGGTGGGGGGTCACCTAGACACAGAACCAATAAAATGAGACTTCAGAAAAGCCAAGGAGCCCAAGAAAAACAAATCAGATGAGTCTTGTCTAGTGCTGTAGTCCCAGGTGTTGGAAAAACAGGATCCAGCAACCACCCACTTCCCCACAGTATAGCCAGGAAGAGGGAAGACTTTTCAGACACCTCCCCATCCTCTGTCTGTCTCCCATTCCACTCAGGCTGGCACACACACACTCACAAGAGCTCTCCTCAGCCTGCACAGGGCTTTAGCAGAGGTACAGCCACTTCTTTATCCTGACAGACATGGTTTGCCACCAGCCAGACCCACAGCTAAGAGTGACTCAGAGATGTGTCCTTCAGTTAGGGAGGACTTCCCTATGAGCTAGAATTATTTGTTCACTCCAGAATATAAAGCCCATGTCTACAAATGCATTGTTTGCTAACATTAAATTTTATAATAGGGAAAAAAACCCATTAGATGGTTAGAAATGTCACTCATCAATGGTGAAAGCAGAGTGGCAGCCACAGAAATGTGTTCAGAGACCCTGCCTGTGCCAGAGTGATCATCTCAGAGCAGGGATGAAGTGCCATACAATCCAGAAATCTTTACCTGCTCATTTTAGCTCATAGTTTAAAAAGTGATGCCCCTTCTCAGAACGACTTACAGCAATAGCCCAAGAACCATTGACAGCACCCAAACTGCAGCACAGCTCAGACACAGGAAAGGGCCCTGGGCTGGGTTTAAATAGGGTCCAAGACAGGTGGGGCTGAGGTCCCAGGTGAGGCTGCTCAGGGCATCATGTTCACATCAGGTTCTGACAAATAAACCTGATGATGATTTTGATTTCAAACATCATGCATGAAGCCAAAGGGATTTATTTCTGTGTGAGACCACAGGCAGACAATGGCCACAGATCAGGACCTCTCCCAAAATGATCTCATGGTAAAGTCCCATGGCTCTGCTGTACCACTGGGCTCTGGTGGCACCTGCCCCCCAGATTACCCAGGATTATCAAACACTGTTGATGGAAATGCTCAGATGACAACAGACAGTAGCAGTGTGGTCAAACTTAGTGATTTTTTTAACACGTTCCCAAATTTCCCAGGTTAATGTCGCCTTAGAAAAAACACATCACTCCTTTTAAATCCAGAGACTGTTTCAGTTGGTTTGATTTCCTCACATACCAGTTCCCCTGGGGCAGAGCTCAGAGAAAAAGAAATGCCTGGCTTTAGCCAGTCAGATTTTAATAAGTGCACAATAAATTTATTTTTCCTAAAATCCAGCATGTATAGACAGTGTAGCCCACCCTTCCTTCCACATCTTCCCTGTCTGGGGCTGAGCCTTCTTCCTTATCTTCAGCCAGCAGCTCTGACATTCTCCAGATACACTCATGAGGTCAGACAGAGACTTTTTGGCTAAGTACCCTCCTTATCCATGATGTTTGCACGTAAAGGAGGTTGAGGACATCTTCCCATATTTGAACCAAAGGCAGAGTTTTATCTCTGCGGGAGCCCCAAAGACACAATACAAGTGTTTGCCTTGTGCTGCCCTGCTCCTTAACAAGGCCCTTACAGCTTTCAAGGGAATAGATTGCAGGGCTGTGCCAAAACTGGCAGCTTCCTGCAGAATTTGCAGGAGATAGCTTAAAACTGGTTGAAGGTGAAGAAGACACCCAGGAAACCACGAGCTGCAGTGAAGTGGAATGGTAAAACACAGGACTGGGAAAAACTGTGTGCTAAAGAGATGGTTTTCAAACAACACTGATTGCTAATTAAACTGCTCCTACTCTTTGTCTTTTCTTTTTACAAAATTGCTTCTCTCTGGTATAGAGACAATAAAGAACAAAGCAAAAAGCCGATGTGCCAAATTGTGATCTCAGTGAAACTGGTGGAAAAGCACATAAAACATTCCCTTAGGGGACTGGGAATTGTGGGGTTCGGAAAAGAGCCCTGGTCACACAAATAGAGTTTCATTATTTGGTATGTGAGTTCATTATAAGTGGGTTCAATTATATTTCATCAGTGAAGAGAAAATGGCCTTTTCATCCAATGTATCGAGTTGAGTTGAATGCTAAGCACATCTGACGCAGCTTTTGGGAAAACACAAAACAAGAACAGTAGCCATGTGAAAAAACAAACAAAATGACTAAGGCATCTCGGCGCCTCAGCGAGCTCTGTTTCTCACGGAGCCATCGGATAAAGAAGTGAATGAAGTACAGTAGCTTAACATGCACCACATGAGTGTGTGCGGTGCCACATTTGCTGATTTACTAACTCGTTTTGTTTGAGGGGCACTTGAAAGGCTTTGACATTTACAGCTCTGTAGGCAAATGTGAAAGGAAAGAATAGCTGCTGTATCTCTGAGCTCCCAGCTGCTGGTAAATGTCTACTCAAAGCGCCAGCAATCCTCATGAAATCAGGAGCGCTCTGCGCCCCCGAGCTTCCCAGGTTTGCCTGAGAGCACTATTAGAGCAAATACGTCAACAGTCAGTGGGGTTAAAAATGTAAATGGGCCTCTCAGCGAGACGTGAAGTCTCTCAATGGGAAGCTGTGATGCTTTTCCCAAGTTTTCTATTGGAGCGCTGAGCAGGCTGGATGCACAGAGCAGCCCAGTGCCTGCAGTCAGCAGCCACGGATCAGTTATTGAGTGCACACCGGCTATCCTGAAATACTTAAGTCAAAGGGATTTAGGATGCTTTCCTGGGCTTTAATTGCAAGAACGGTTTTGTTTCTGTGTGAGTCACTCTCTATACAAATGTTTGTTCTGCCCTGTGCCTCCTGCTTCACACGGGGCTGGCTGTTTTCAGGGAGGTAACACACACAGAGCACCAGGAGCAGGGCAAGCAAAGCCTTGGGAAGCTCCAGGCACTGCGCTCAGCCTTGGTACTTCTCACGGATGTCACTCTGCAGTTTTATTTGTCAAGCCTGAAAGCTTTTTGCCTTTCTGAGTCATTCAGTGTGACCCCTTTGATAGCATGGGTGTTTTGAAGCTCTTCAGTTCAGCCTTGGCAGCCTTGGCTGGGATTCATGGGTACAGCATCATTTTCCTTCTCTGCCATGCAATGCAGCCCCTGTTTCCCTGCCACTTGCTGACAGGCAGCGCTGTGACAGTTTGAAGTTGTCTGTACATCCAGTTACCCTCTGCCAGTTCCTCCTGCCTGTTTGGCAGCATCCTGCCTATTCCTTTAGGATTTTTCACCCATGTGAGGAGTAAAGACTGTGGGAAGTGAGGGAAGGAGCAGGGTGGAGCAGGAGCGGAAATGAGATGGGGAAGAGGAAAAAGCAAAGATAGCAATGGAGTAGGAAAGCAGTGGAAAGCTCCAAGTGGAGAAGGCAATGATTAGGACCAGCAGGGAGTGACAGAGAGATGATGACATCTGTTTTCACCAGAGGGATGGGGTGGTGCTCATTCTGGTAATGTGTAGACTGTGTGTGAAATACTCTTTAAAGATTTCTCCTGGGGTTTTGTTCAGCTGGAAACCTGCATGGGGAGTACTGTGCTGCCTTTCCTTTCCATGGAGATTTGAGCACAGAGGAAGAGAGCAGAAAGCTGCTTGGAGGTAACCCATAATTGGAAAGCACTACTGGCCCTGTAGTTTGGGCATAGCCTGTCTTAAATCTGCTCACATGGACAGGGAGTGGAAGGCAGCCCTATCTTCTGCCAAGCTAATTTGGAGCCTTAATCTGAAAGCTGGTTTAAGGATGCTTTCAGAGGTCACTAATAGTATCCATTCTTCTAGTTACACTTTGTCCTCTCCATCATCTCAGAGGTTCATGTGGAATGCAAACCCCTACTGAAAGTATAGGTCAATTTGCACTTCTGTTCCTCCAGGAAAAGCTCAGCTAAAACCACTCAGCTCCAAAACTCATTCAGCCTCCCATGGACGAGGCATTATTAAGATTCATTACTTTCTACATTCAGAGTGTCACAATCACTACAAAATCAGTGTCAGAGGGATGCCACAGGGCATGTGTCCATTGTTCTCACATTTTTTCCCCCTGATTTTCTTTTTCAGCCTCACAACTTGGTCCCTTGCTATGTGCAGTGGTCCTGCAAAGAAAATTCACCTTAACTGTTAACTTTTGGGCAGGAGGCATCAAGGAGAAATTAATTTCATTAATTAATGCAGCTAAAACAATCCCCCATTTCTCACTCCATTGCAGATGAAGTCAGTGTAAGTCCATGGCTCTTGTAGTGCCAGGTGCAGCATGGCCAGTTGTGACAAGGAAAAGTGCTACAGATTTCATTCCTATTTCTATCTAGATGGTTACTTTTAAAAAATAAGGACAAATTCCTCAGAACTGTTTGCTGAATAACAACACACACTTAGCCTGAATGATTATGAAAATATCCACTTTATTTCTCTCCTTAGAGGTTCATACTTATCACATCTCACTCTCAAAATATTTTTAATTAAGGAACAATGCTGTTTGACATGACACAGTGGAAGGAAGGCTGCTTTTCCCTTGCAGATAAATGGCTGATGCTGAGGATGCCTTTTGAAGCACACAGCTGACCACTGCCACCCACCATGCACAGATCAGCTCTGATTCCCTCCATGCACAGATAGATCAATCCTCAGGCTTTATGTTTCCAGGAAATCTGTGTGACATCTTTAGATTGCAGAGAAGGTCACCACTGTGTTTCTTGCCTCAAATGATGAGTTTCTAGTCTTGATCCATGTTGACTTCTATTAAAAGGGGATATAAAATAGAATTGTAACTGGCCTGATAGAAAAAAAAAATAAATTAAGTAAAACAAATCATTCTTTTCTTCTGCTCTGATGCTGGCAATAAACATCCCTGTAGCTGTGAAATGCAAATGAGTCAGGGCTTTCACTCCCTGACAGCAGACATCACATCACCAGAGAGATGGCCTTGAGATCCCTGCCAGTCGCAGGCACAAGGCATCCCTATGGCAACTAAAGCAGAGTAACACTGGGAAAAGGCTTGTTTAATATGCTCCAGCAGCTGAAAATCAGAGAGAAGTCAGCACCACGGGAGCAGCCTGCCTTCTGCAGATCACATCAAGGGCTTTGTCCCCCACAGGCAAGAAGGGCTGCTGCTACCAGGTGACGATTCAGCTGAGCTGTGGGGATACGCTCTGGATGTCCCATGGTCTCAGACCTTCATTATTCTGCCCCAGAATCTGATTACACCACTCAGTGACCTTCATCTGGCCCAGACATACAAATTTCCCTCCCATGGAAAGGAAAATACAGAGAAAAGCCTGGAATTTGGGCACTGAGCTGACAACACACCCAGACTGAGGAGCTGTCTGAATGCTGTGAAACACTTATTCCTCCTTCCAGGCATAAAACTGCTTCCAACGTGTCCTTTTACAGTCTGCTTTCCACCCCACTGAAACAGGCCTTTGCAGAACAATGGTAAAAAAGCTGAAATGCTTCAGAATCTCAGAATTTATTCCTGAGCTGGAAAAAAAACATATATGGGGTCAAGGAGAGCAGCCAAAATATGTCCTGGATTTCATTTTGATAGAGGTTGCTGCCAAGAGAACTGGAAGAGTGGTCCCAGCATGTGATGCCACCACTTTTCAGAGAATAAAGGTTTGACAATTTCTTCATGCTCCCAAGATCTTACAGCCAGCAATTGCCTTATGGATTGCTTTTTCCATGTCTCCACTTGAATATTGAACAACAGGTACCTATAAGGAGCCACTGTTTTTTAAACATCCTCCCCTAATTTTCCTATTGTTCATTACCAATGATTGTAGGAAATTTGAACTTCATGAAAAGTAGGAGTAAGATAGCAAAGCTGTTGTGTAAAAAGGAAAAATGATGGACAAGAATTAGTTAAACATCCATAGGAAAACTGGATTTTGCTCTGGACACTCTAAAGGGAGGCTTCAATAAGGCAGGGGTTTAAATTTCCCATTATGTTTCAGTGTCAATAGTCATATAAATTAAAGTTCTATTAATAATAAATAATTATAGTACATATAACAGCATAATGAATATAGACTTAATTAATATGTTTTCATTATAATATATAATAATGTAGTAAACATTAGTAGGGAATTAGCTGTATGGAAGACAAGTTTAATTAGGAGAAAAAGCTCCAAAAGAAGAAATAGAAGGAGGAAAACAGAGGGGAAAAATAAGAAAAAAAGAAGAAAAAGAGAAGAGAAAAAAGAAGAGAAAAGAAGAAAACATTCCAGCCAGCTGAAGTATTTGTAGCAGTTTAAAATAAAGCAGTGAGATGTGATGTGATCACCAGGGCAGTCCTGGAGCCTCCCCCCCGGTCCCAGCTCAGCTCCACTCTCTGCAAGCAGCAAGAAATCCCAGAGAAGTTGTGACTGGCCAATGACAAGAGTGGTGGAGAAGAAAGAAGTGAGTTAGGTAAGGAGTCCAGATACATCCCAAAAGGAATTGGAGAACCAGTGTAAGGAATCTGCAGCGAATCACCAGCTGGAGCCACCTTGGAAAAAGGGTTTATTATCTGATAGCTGCAAGAGTTGGGGAGGGACTGGATCACCAGAGGACATCTGCACAGTGTTTTCATCAGCCTCATTGTGCCAACATTAACAGCAGCCAACAGGAACTGAGCTCAGTGCATTAAATAAACTTGCCAGTATTAACCTGTTAAAACTCTGAGTGCTTGGTGGAGCCAAGTCCTCCCTCAGCCCACCTGGAGCAGCATATGGCACCAGTGGCCAGATTAATCCCCCTAATCCATACATTGTGGCAACTACTAATGAGACACAGAGTTTTCCACTGTTTCTCATTCACCCCTTGTCAGTAATGGTTTTCTGTCCTTGCTGCCTCATGGAAAGCTTTCCTGAAGTTATTCCAGTGATGTTGTGACTTCATTTCCTCCCAGACTGGAGATTACCAGTGGCAATGTTGGTGCAGCATCCGAGGCTGAGTGTCCCCAGAAGGGACAGTGGCTCTCCAGCCTGTGGCCTCCAGGTCAGACCACCAGCACAGGGCACCAGCAGATGAAACTCCAGAGGTTTTTCCCAGCACTGATTCCTGGGAGAGACGTGCACCTCTGTGGATTTTTGACGTGCATCTAAAGGTCCACAGTGACCAGCCCTGCTCTCCTTTCAGTGAGCAGAGTAGATGTGCTCACAGAGAACAGAGAATGGAATTAGCCATTCCTGGGAGTGTGGTTTTTCCTTTTTATCTCTAATTGTTTGTCTATAATAAAGATAAAAGAGGTCTTTCTTCCAATGGCAGATGACAGAGCTCTGCTGTAAAGGGAAGAAGAAAAGGGAGCTTTTCTGGAGTAATTATTCTCCCATGCCATGTATACCTGCTAAAATTCAGTTCAGTGAGCCACACACCATTCACAAGGGAGCTTTGGTCTGAGGACCAGGTGAACCAAATTTACTGTCTGAGACCAACTTCATTGTCAGGGACATTAAGTAGAGAAGAAAGATGACAAAGATGAGAAGTAAATATTTAATCTGACTTCACTGTCCTTCCCAGAGAAACAGCCTTCTCCTCTGTAGCCAGGACTGGCACAGGCAACTTCCTCCCTCTCAGTCTTGGTTTTCTTGGCAAAAGCTGTTTATTTGATTGCGTAATTTCTCTCCCAACAGGCCCAATCCCTGACTTGTTTCAAAAGTATTTGGCAATCTCTTCCTCATCACCCTTTTGGTTCCCTTTGTGTTCTGTGGCTGCTCGTGGGGTGGTGCATTGCTGGGTGACATTTGCAGACACGTTACTGTCAGGAACAGGGAGCCACAATGATTTCCCTGCTAATCTGTGTGTCTGTGGCTGTGTTTGTGGATGTGTTGTTTCTTATTTTTCTTTGTCTTTCATGTGATATCCGAGCTGTCCCAAATTACATCACCATCACCCTGATATAAATTCCAGTTATTCCCACTCCAGACAGCCCTGCTGCTCATATCTCAGGGCTGGGGCTGTGGAGTTTCTAATAGTCTTGCCCTAGGATTTGAGTACTTGATTCAAACCCATGGTCTCTTGAAATCAAGGATTATCTCTAAAGATAATTTTGTCAATCAGTAAGAATACAGAAGCAGCAGTATCTGCATGTGACAAACTTCACAGTTTATTTAATCTCTTTAAATGAAGCTTCAAGATAGATACAATTTTCATTTTCCTTGCAGAAATGTTCCTGTAAAGGATATTTTTATTCCTAACTTGACCAGGGCTGTGGTGAAACAAGGGAGATCACATAACAATGAGATCACATAACAATGGGCAAAAGCAAAGATTTTTTACATTGTGTGGTGTTCAGCAAAATGCAGAGAAAGCCGAGTGATGGATGCACCATGTGAACAGTGCTGCTGAGCTGCTGAGCAGTCCTGGAGACTGTCTTCCAGAGCAGCTAACCTATAAAAATACTTTAAATTGGATGAAAGACTCATCTCCCAGCAGGAAAATAAGAGGTCCCTTTCAGGGCTTGATTCATTGGATGTATCTATATTTAAATGATAAATCAAGATTACAGTATTTTATGATTATGTATATAATATATTATATGTGCAATTTATACAAATTCTAATGTGGGGAAAATGGTAAACACAATTAAATTTTATTTTTTTATGTTTGCAATTTACCAAACTGATAAAACCCAGTATCCAATGCTCTGTCACTTTGCCTCAGATCTCTTCCCACTTGATCCCCTTACTCCCCACAAAACCTTACATTAATCCCCATGAAACTCCTTTTCTCAGCCATAAACCTGAGGAGCCCCTTAGGCTCATTCCAAGACCCAGATTAAATCACACATGTACCAGAAGTCACCTCCTTGATGAATTATCTCGCTGAGAGATTAGTGCAATTAAAAAATTAAATTAGTAAAGTCAGAAATGGGTCAGTTTGAAAAGCCAGAATGGAGATGCACTGGTTTTATGTTGTTTGACCACAGTATGGCTGCAGTGTTTTGAATGTCTATGAAACTGCTGAGTTTTAAAGAAAACAATGAGCTGGTGGCTGGAAGTGGTGGAGAGAAAATGGAAAACAAGTGGCACGACTTTTTTTTTACCACAAGTGTGTAAAACTATTGCCACAAAATGTACTGACAGTATTGACTGAACTGAAGAATATTGAGCTACTGGTGGACAGAAAGAGTAAGATTGGATGCAGTGTAAGGTACAACGTGGTGTGTATGGAAATTATCTCCATAATCTTATTTTTTTTATGTACAGACAGTTTATCCCAGAATTAGGAAAGTATTTTTTTATGTACAGTTTATCCCAGAATTAGGAAAGTAATTTGAGATGTTCTAGAATTAAGAAAGTAAGTTGAGAGGTTCTAGATGATATTGAAGGTCCCTTCCAACCCAAGCTGTTCTATCACACTATGTTTGAGTCTGCCAGGGTGAGCTGGTAGTAATGTGATGAGAGATGAAAGCTGAAAACTGCCTTGGTTAAAAATATAAACTGCATTTCACTGTATTCTTCCAGGAGCCAAGTCAGGCTGGGGGGAAAGCTGCAGTGATCAAGCAGAAGCTATCAAGAAGCTGTTGAATGAGAGCTGATCTGTGGCCATGCTCATTTATAACTATAGTTTCATAGCTTTTATTTTCTGCAGAGGTCCAGTGATTTTTCTATGAGAAGAACACATCAGCCTGGAACCAAGAGCCCAGAGAGCAGCAAAAACTGAGGCGACAGCACTGACTGTTCCAAACACAAATCACTTTTTTTCTTTGATTGCAGATCAAATTGCAAGCAGTAGTTCAGGTCATTTCTCTTTTAAGTCTGGATGAGTCTTCCATCTCTAGCCAGCTGTTGCCCTTGCCATTTCCATGAAGAGTTGCTAGGACAGCAATGTCTCCTGCAGCATTCTTTAGGCTTGCTGTCACTGCTGCCCCTGCAGTGTGTCACTTGCAGTCCATCACTCCCATTTTTTCCTTCACCATTCTGAGAGACTTTTCCTAAAAGAGATGGAGTGCTGGATTTGATAAGCCAAATCCATTTTTTTTTACAGACACCAGCGTCATGACTGTCATCCATTTCTGCTGAGTTTTATAGAAACCAAGGCATTTCTTTAAATGCGCAGTCCTCAGAACTTTCTATCCACTTTCTTTACCCCAGTTAAGAACACAACAAAAGTTTGAACACCCTCAACTGCCATTATGGCAATGGCACTTTTAATTAAGAGAATTGACTTCTGTATCAGTAGGAAAAAAAAACAAGGAAAATACTTAGTTTTCTTAATTGTGTATGTGTGGGGGTTTTGACATGAATTTAGGCCAATGAATTCTTCCTTTTTCGCAAGCCGAACTTGCAACACTTACCCTCTGTGATTTCTCTAATTGGAAATATCATACAGGTAATATTCAAAACAATGATGTTACGAAAAAAAGCATGAAGCAAGTATAGATTTTTGTTAATGCTCTTAATTAGAGCCATAAAATTTCAGAAGAGAAAATTTCCATTTGAATGACTCATGTTATTAAGTACAGGACTGTATGTTCCCATGGCTCATCAACCTTAGTAAATATATCATTAGTGGTCCACAGAGAGAGAATGGATAATTTGCTGCTGGTGGTCTTATTTCCAGCAGTTTAATTCTCCAATGATACAGCTGCCATTATTTTTCCATAAATGTTGCTATTGTCCCTGCCAGACAAATGTTTTGTGATCAGAGATGCCAGGGGAAGGGATTCACAGGATTGTCCATGATTTCCATTAAGACTGGCTTTCCACGGTGTGTTAAAATCCACATTGTGGAAGGCTGAAAACAATTCATACAACACATGTAAACCTTTAGCACCCACAGTGTCCTGTAGCAAGGAGTTCCATATATGATGTGAAGAACATCTTATTTGGCTTAAACCTCGTAACTGCTCCCTCTGTGTGACACCCATTGTTTCCTAAAGTGATATAATGTGAACAATTGGGTTTTATTTTCCTCCTGTATGTCACTTTACACTGTAAACCTCTACTGTACTCCTTAGTCATCTCTCTTGGGGCCAAAGAGTCACAGTTCACTTAATTATTATTATTAATTATGATAATATTTACATCAGAAATGGGTGCAGACGCAAGCATATGTGGACACACACTTCTGCTTATTAGTATTGGAATTAACTGGGAGTTGAGGGATGCTGGAGAACTTGTCCCTCCGTGGCTGTGGTGATTTGGTATTGAAAAGCATCAGTTCACTGCTGTGGTTTTAAACTCCTGCAAGCTCTCTTGTGCAAAGCAGACTGAGAAAATTCTTATTTACATCTGCCTTGGCAGCCCTGAGAGAAGCATTTGGGGAAGCACCAGCTTCTCCCCAGGCAGCAGGGGAGTCAGTAGAGAATCCAATCTCTCTTGTGGAATGTGTGCTCCCTCCTGCTGTTACTATGCAAGTGAAAATTTGGAGGAGGAATAATGCAAAGTTTTTAAACATTAATAATTAATGCGTAAAATGTAGAGTCATGATTTTTGTTAGTAATTGGTTTCCTATAAAGTCTTCTCTAAGGGAGGAATACACAGGGTATGAAATCAAATCTAAAAAGGGCATAGACTATCTGACAAATCAAGCTCAAGTACAGCTATTCTATTGTGTTTCCATATATATATATTTTTTTTTTTTTTTAATATGTGTAGATAGATAGATATAGATCAGGTTTTGGCAAATGCAACACAGACCAGACTTTGAAGTTGAATACTGAATTGGTTGGAAAAAATACTGCATTTGGGACTGCTGTATGCTCAGTTCTAAAGGATTAATGAGGACAGTGCAATCCGTGCTGCCCAAACTGTTCCATGTGAACACACACCTTGGGAAGGAGGGGATGGGCAGTGGCTCAGCATCAGCACTGTGCTCCTGGTGGGGACAAGCACCACTGCTCTTTTCCTGCTGGCACAGGGCTAGGAAAAGCAATGCAGAGCTCTGTCAGCCTGTGCAGTCTGTGTGCCATAGTAAATATCCACCAACATTCCCATTCCAATGGAAAAATAAAGCCTCCCTGACTTAGGAAAGAACTTGTTGGCAGCTGTGAATTTGGTTTCATGACTGAGCTGTGTCACAGCAGCTCAACAGATTTTGCAGCCTGAGGCTGATCAAAGCCCCCTTTTTCCCAGTTACCTTATAACTGTGTGAGTTAAAATAACTTCCTATTCCTGTCAGGGGTGACCCAAGGCTCCTAAAATGAGTGGGACCATTGCTCTGCTCCACTCTTGACTGTGTCTGCTGCTGCCAAGCTCAGACTATTAGTCTGTCTTCTCTAATGAGACACTTCAGAGGAAGGAGAACACAAAGCAGCTGCTAGCATGAAATAACTTTGCAATAGCTGCTTCTGACTCTGGTGAGCAGAGCTGGGTTTGAGGTAACCAACAGAAAATCTTGTGGATCTGGAAGAACTACTGCTTCTGCATCATCTGACCTACATCCACCTTTTAGCAAAAGTAGAATTCTCTGTGTTGTGCCCCACTACAGCTACTGGCAGTACCTGGAGGTCAGAGCCATGGCACAATGCTGGAGGTGAACTCTTGTTTCATGGTATTTCATAGTAGCTAATAATGAGGGAAAAAACAATACTAATAACAAACCAGCATCCATGGCAACACAGCCATTCACTCTTGAACTTTTCAAAACAGGAATAATTAATTTAACCTTTTTGGTTTTGTTTTTTTGATTTTTGGTTTGTTTTGGTTTTGTTGGGGTTTTTTTTTTTTGGCTTTTTTAGATGATAAAAGCTTACACAGGCAGATGTGGGTGTGTTCTGGCAATTAGTAATCGGCTGAGTCAGAGTTCTTCAAGGGAGTTTGTAAAGGATCTACCTCTTTTACATTTAAGTTCTTGTATCCAGAGTGAAATCTGAATTGCTCAGCACAGCAGCTTTGGCTTTAGGGGGTTGTATCAAACAGATCCATACAATTGTTTCTAAGGAAATGCTTTTCCTATTGCCTTTGACAGTTAAAAACGAGGCAGTGGAACGTTCATTTGCTGGAGTACCTGAGTGTGGAAGTCATTAAAGTCTGAGCTGGTGACACCTTTCCCCAGGGAGGGTGTTTTCTGTCTGTTGATATGGTCCCTACAACTAGACCTGCTCAATGCATTTGTGCTTTTTTTGAGTAACAAATAAGCACAAAGATCAACCAGTTCGTGCTGGGAAGTGAATAAGTACTGATGGGTCATAGCCTAATTCCCAAAACTACATCCTCTTTTCCAAGTTTTTAGGTGGGCTCTGTGGTTGCAAACCAGATAGAAATATGAAAGGGAAAGTTTCTTTGCAAATGCTCCACTTCTGTGGCATTTTATTAGGAAAATAAGGGTACAAGGCTCTTCAAATGAAGGTTCTGTTCCAAGAGACCTGTATTTGGGGGTCATGATGTGGATTCACACTTCCAAATGCACTAGTATCACAATAACTCACAGTGCTAGCAAAGCTAATGGCAATACTGCAGGTATCTGAGACTAATTTGAGGACTCCACTTTATTGTTTTGGAGGTAAAAGACCTCATCCCTGGATAATTGAGGGTTATGGAAATACATGGATTAAATCTGGGCTCAAGATTTGAATCTTGCTCTGCACTTCACTGACCTGAATAAGGTAAGACAGTGTGATCAACTTCATCACTCGGCTCAAAGAGCTTGCACAGTTCCTTACAGCCTTTATCATCCAGGCCTCCTTATCTTGCTCCATCTGCTCCATTCCAGTGATATTTTTAGCATGCATTCACTGTACATTTTTCCAGTCTGGCTGCCTGACCCTTTGGTTTCCTAACAATACAACTGCAATGGAAGTGGTGCATGAGCAAAGGCTGCCACTGAAGTGGGATTTTTTCCAGCTCTCAGAATAAAATCCCAAATTTGACCAATCCTCTCACCTTGGAGCTGTTTTTAACGAGTCAAGCTGGGAGGTTTTTTTCTGTAAGGTTCTGTTAACCTAGAAATGGCTTCAGCTCTGCTTTGAAGTTAACACTTCATTAAGATTAATTGGGGAAGTTCACACCTCTGCTGGGAGTTTGTCTAGCAGACTGTGAGACAGGAGCCGGCTGATTTACACGCCGATGCCTGGCTTTGTAGCAGTAAAAAGGAGGGCAGTCACTGGCTCCAAGAACAGCGCAGGAACTGAAAAATGACCCTGCTTCCACAGCTGGGCTGCTCCTGAACTTACCACAGGGAATGGATGCTGATCACAGCTGCCTTGAACTTGCAGTACAGTTTCAGGTGCCAACCTTGGGACACAAGTAGCCGGGGATAAATGATTAAACCTTACATTACTGGTGGTGGATAAACCAAGAGGTAAATTTTTCCATTTGTCCACTGCTGCCTGGTATGAGCTGGGGATTATTCAGCACAAGAAGAAGGGAAATGGGGCTGGCTTCTGCTGACACATGAGCCAAGTCCAGTGCTCCGTGTCCATGGACAGGTCTCCAGGAGGATGTGGGGGTAGGAGAGCTCTGTGAATCTGTCTCTTCCCTTTGTGTCAGGCCACATGATGGGAAGAAAGAACCTGCAACAAGTCAGATCCATCAGAACCAGGAAGGCTGATGTCCTTTTAGCTTTTTGGATTTGGCTGGGTTAGGTTTAGAGGTGGACTCAATGATCTTAGAATAATTTAGGCTGGAGAAGAGCTTTATGAGTCTGTGGCAGTGCAGGTGGGTGAGCTGCCAGCTCTGCTAGGAAGGCAGCACATGTTCTTTTGTTTCCTCAGCTCTGTCTTCTTTCTCCTTGTGAGGATTGGATGGTCATCACAATGTAAATCATCAATGGTTGTTCCAGGTTTGTTCTAGATTGTTCATATGGTCACTTCTTGGTGATTTCTAGGACACAAAGTTGGGCTGATCCCAAGTCAAATAGCTTTAAACAAATGGATGCTTCATCTATATGTTATCTCATATGCAGGGAGTTCACAGAATCAGAGAATATGTTGACCTGGAAGGGACCCACAAGGATCATCCAGTCCAACTCCTGGCCCTGCACATCACCATCCCTGAGAGACACACCATGTGCCCAAGATCATTGTCCAAACACTTGAACAGACAGCTGTGACCAGTAATATCTTAAAATCAGATCCCTCTGGTGTTAATGATGTTGGGGAAACCTCTGTGATGGAACCTTTTTTCCTTGCCAAAGTATTGACAAACAGGACATCAAAGCTACGACAGTGTTACTTGAGGCACAGTAAATTAGTCACACCTTGCTCTCTGCCAAGGTCCATATTCAGAATAGTTTGTGCCCTTAATCAGGGCACAACCTTAGGCCTTACCCTTTTCAGTCTGAAGATCAGATGAGCTGCAGTGTCCTGTGCAATGCAGCTGCAGGGGTTGGTGTGAGCTCTCCCATTCAGCGGCTTTTACCTTCTGCAGTTGTGACTCCCCTGAAGATCTGATCAGCGTTTTAAGGGGTTCTGATGAGCTGTGATAGGACAAAATAAACAATGGTGTGTAGTGTTTGCACAACGGCTCTCTTACATACTGCTTTGTGCAAGATAATCCTGCGGCCTGAAGCCTGGAGAAACGTCCCTTGTAGCTCAGTCAGCTTCTTTGATACAGCTTTTATCTTACCCTTTACTGTGTTTATTGCTGGCAGAAAACAAGAGTAAATGTATAGATAAACTTCAGGGTCTTATCATCTTGGCTAGAAGGGTAATCCAGGCTCCATTCATGTAAACAGTTAAATTCCTTCTGATTTCATTTGTACTGGGGTTTCATCTCTTTGAGTACATTTTTCTCCCTCTATTTGCAGTCCTTGAAGCAATCACAGACTGCTGTCTGCCACCTGCATTCCACCAGGCACAGGGATTGCTGCTGAAGGCTCAGCACAAGGGGAAACCCTCCTTGGAAACTTTCAGCTCTTTAGACATTTCTGGGACAGGGGGCGAGGTGGGAATTCATGGAGCAGGGGCTGAAAACCCAGCAGGTACTGGAGGGAACAGCTGGGGGAAAAGGGAAAGGCTGCAAACTCCCCTCTGATGCAGCTGCTGAAATAGGCACCATTCCCTGCACTGCCAGCAGAGCACAAAGCCTAAAATCTAATATTAGAGAGACAGTGATGGGCATTACATCTTGAGGTTTTAGTGTTTTAATGTTGTTTCTATGGTACCAGTACCTGGAATCTCCAGAAAAATAAAATAAAATTTAATTTTAACAACCAGAGAGCCACTGCCCTACTTCTATATATAGAAGCCCTCTGTTGTTATATCATGATTTCAAATCTGATAAGGGTGTTTCCAGTTCCACGAAATGATTTTTGCTGTCTGTGGTTCATACAGGTGGAAAAACAACATGTACATTCATAATTTCTTTTCTGAAATAAACATTCTACTTTACTGGACAAATACAGATGAAGGTTCAGATATTGGCTGTCCTAGAACTTCAGATCTCCTGTTTGTTATAGTTCAGATATAGGTCTGACATTTGCAGCACAAACCACCCCAGCACTGACCTAAGCACCAGCCATGATCCAATCCAATGGAATCTGGGCTAATATAAGTCACTATAAGTTGGCCACAGGAGTCCAGAAGCACTGGAGACCACATAGTTTTATCTGTATCTCCATCACTTGGGAATTGAAATGCAGCTTATTTTAGAAACAAGTTACCCAAGTGCTGCTGCAGGGCATTGGTTAAGATAAACAAAAAGTAATGTCCTATGTGAAATATCATTGGAGATGAAGGTTCAGCTGCCCAAGTTTGAGTTCATGAGAGACATCTGGCTCTTGAAAAACTTCAGTCATAACTGCTTGAAGGTGAACCTGTGGGATTCACTAGCCCAGACTGGGCTAATCGAATGGAAAGATCTTTCCTGACCTGGAGGAGAAGACTCAGTGATTAAGGAAGAAATGTTCTGTGCTACACATCCTATCAGAAAGACAGCACTTGCCCAAACATAATGCCCCTGGTAGCACAATAGGAGAACATCTTGGGTTTAGACTGTGGTGAGAAGAGTCTAGGGTTATTTACAGGTGCTCCTCTCAGGGCAACAACACATGCATTTCTCCTTAATTTACTTGCAAAGTCTCTTTCTGTGCCCTCTGACCAGTGGGCAGCAACATATTTCACTCCAAAAAAAAAAATTTTTCCATTTATGAGGCTGCAGCAGAACTCCGAAATACTGCAGACAAGTTAACTGTTCTTGAAGATCAGACAGGAGGGAAAAGTATTCCCTAACTGACATGATAGGTTGTCCCAACAGAGGCTTTATTCTAAAATAGTTTCATCTTTCCAAATGTAAAAATCTGAAACAGTGGTGAAGGAGGCTAGGGTTTCTTTTTTGGCTCAGCCAGCTAACCTGGAAAGGTATATCTGTGCAGTCAGTCAGGAAAGTAGTGAAATTCCTGGTTGTAGCTCTTGGAAATCATTGCAGAAGCAAAGCCAGGTTATTTGTTATCATCAGAAACAGTCTGGAAAGAGCACGTTAAGATGTGGCTTTGATTTATTCTAGGTCCTAGGGTTCAAGTTCAAATCCAAACCAGGATTAAAAATGACTAGAGTATTCAGCAGGAGATTTTGGCTTCAAATGATAGAAACAGTGAGGGATCTTGCTGGCTTTGGTGATAGGTCAGGTTTTTAAATTACCTTGATTTTTGCACACCTCCTCTTCCAGATAATTGAAACCATATTGTGTTACATGAATGCAGCATGAATTTCCATTGGTAACATGTCTTTATCTTGAGACATTACTTCTTTTTTCTCCTGTAACTGAGACAAAGAAGCTTCTTTTCTTTACCCCTGTCATCTTCCAGCTCCTGTTGAACAATCTGGGCCTAATTTGAATTCCAGTGATGAGGAATAACCTGATATTTTGCTTACCTTCATGAATGAAAGGTTAATTCTGTACATCCAAGATTTATACTGCATGCTAGTTTAAGGGCATTTTACCACACAGCTGGTGAGGGATTTTCACAAATACAAGAGAGGACTGTATGTTATTTTACTTTTCCTTTCAACTCGCTTTTTTTTTCATAAAGTTCCCAGCTGACTGCACACTCTTGAATGCAGCAATCTGTTTAATCTAGTTTTAGCCTTCCTTTTCCTGTTTTGTTGTTTACTTTTCTTCCCATGCCAGTAGTGATTGAGGCAATACTGTGGGTCCATTATTTGTTTCAGGCATCTTGGAATATATGTGTTGGCTTTGCTCTGTGTGTGAATGCATGAGAGAAAGGGAATAAACTTACATGTGGCCAATTAGTTAGTACACTTAAATTAATGAAGAGCAATCCATGAATCTCCTTTTTCTGAGAGTTTGGAAATGCTGGGATCTTTTGCCATGTAGCTTTCAAAAACTTCAAAAGCAGCTATAAGGTCACAGTCTAATACTCCCTTCTGTATACTCATGTCTTTTCTACAAGTATTTCCCAACTTAATCTTCAGTGTGTGGAACAGGAGGGCAGAGGGGGAATGGCAGTGTTTATGACCAAAGTGCAAAGATGAGGAAGAAAATTAAATCCACAAGAAAGCGAATCTTTTGATCTCTGCTTCATTTTCCTCATTACCAACTTAACAGTACCAGCAGTTATGTCTTAACTAAACACTGAGTTTATGGACCCATGTCTCTGTCTACAGATAAGGGAAGGTCAAGAGGAGCTAAGCTAAGGCTGTCTTTGCTTTTGCACATCTTCCTTGAATTGGGACACCCAAACAAGTCAGTGGGAGTCTAAACACCACCACTGATTTGGGTGTGTTGCTTCTTGTAGTAGGTAAAATACAATCAAAGATGATTGCACTGGATAGACACACTCCTGAGAAGAAAGTCTCAGTAACATCAGAGGTGAAGAGGCCTCTAGGGTCCATGAAACTTGAAAGAAAATGCCACAGTAAACCAAACAGCAGCAAAATTAACGCAGCTAGAAGAGTTTGGAAGGAAGTGTTAAAACTCCAGGCTTTATGTCCCTCTTTTTTTTGTTTTTTTTTTTCCTCTTTGGTTCTTGAATTGTGAGAAACCCTCAGAGGTCAGAAAAGCTGCAAATGAGAGGAGGAGGGAGGTGTATGGAGGATGTCTCTGTTCTGTAGGAAACCTCCTTTGTCAAACCACCCTCTGGAGCAGTGACAAAAACTCGTTTCCAGCAATGTTTGTGCCTCTCATTCCACAAAATAAAACCAAAGGAGAGATTCAGTTTCACCCCATCTCTTTACCTTCGAAACTAACCTTACTGCCAAAGGAGTAAGGAGGTCCTTGTCAAGTTGATAAACACATCCATTGTTTGAGAACTCAGCAAAATGATCACATCCTCTTCATCACTGTCGCTGTCCTGGCTTCACTCCTGGCTTGTCTGTCCCAAACACCACTAGAGATGGTGAACTGAGCCTGCAGAGTGTGTCTGGCAGTCCCAAGGGGTGCTTTGAATGGTCCTTCCAAAACAATTCATCTTCCAGCTGGGATGTCCTCAGAAAACCCATGTGCACCAGAAAGGAGTTTAGGTCTGCAATGAGGAAGTCAAAGAAAATCCACGGGTCCCAAAGAAGAAATAAAATATGAACTAGTCTGCAACAAGCTCCAATGCCATCTGAGGAAAATAAAAGCCTTTTCTTTCTGTGCTTTCTTCCAATGTACAGAAAAATGATGTAGCCAGTTTCTACCCTCCTGAAACTACTGAAACACATAAACAAGTAACCTGGTATTGGACATTAAGGAAAACTGACATTAGGGCAATTCCCAGAGGGAAATAGCACCAATACGTATGTGCATTGGAGAAATAATGTCCCTTTTTCCTGGTATCATTTATGACTTTAGGTCTGAGTACACAACTAATTCTGAAGTAGTTCCAAAAGCAAAAGGCAAGAGATGAATAATGATTCCTGAGAAGCCAGTGTGCTGGCTCTGACTGATGCTGGCTGCAAACCTGTCTGGGTGAGCTGAATCTGGAGTTTAAGCACAACCAGGTCATTTCAGACTGTCCTGCAGCTAAGTAACATTTCACCCTGGTGAAGTCTCCCTTCCAAACCCTTCCACTGCTCCACACAGGCTTCCTTTCAATGTTCTTGTTTGTTCTCAGGGGTTTTTCTTCATCTTCACTCTTTCTGAAGATTTTTTGGATATTCAGAGAAGCTGCTGTATTGATTTTTTCAGATGTTTTGAATTCTGAAAGTCTTCAACTGCGGAGTATTTATCCTTATAAGGCATTAATTACAGCTTTATTTGAAGAAAAATAACAGTTCACAAAGTGAAAGGTGCTCAGCTGCTTCTTAGACACTAACATGAGCAATTCTGAATGGAGATCTGTTCAGGTGTTCTGGACATTTGCATGCCAGCGTGCAGAAAAAGCAAGCAAATGTAAATGAATGTTCCTGAAACAGCAGTGGAAAGAAAATATTTTTTTACATACCCTAAAAAGACCTTGTTGTAAGGATCATGATAGCAAGAGCCAGTAGCAAGAGACAGCAGTGCTAAACTTCCAGAGCAGGAGATGAGAACTGGCTGGCTGACAGCAATGGAACTGGGATTCACTCAGACTTCACCGAGATCCTTAGCTCAGTGTTTTATTAAGCATCCAGAAGTGCTTGAGCCCTAGAAAACTCCTTTAGGTGTAATTTGGGCTGCATAACTCTGAATGCAGGGAGCCATCCTGAACCCCACAGTGAGTGGTTTGTGCACATGTGCATGTGGGTGCACGCATGTGCTCATCAGGGAAGCAAAAAGGAGGAACTGAGGCAGCAGACACATGACTCAGGGTGTGTGGGGATTGGTAATGTAACCCTGTATTGCAGCAAGTTTGGATCTTCATTCTGCAGCACCTGGGCTTCCTCCCAACAGCAAATGCTGCAGGCTACACTTTATGCTTAGCAGTTAATTATCTATGGGAGCAGGTAAGGGATTAGTGACCAGGTAGAATTTCACACCTGTCAATGGGCTGAACACTGTAGCTGCTCAGAAATATTTAGCAAGAGAGGAAATAATACAGCTTTTCCTATGCTGAACCGTAAGCCCCTTCCACATGAACTGAAGGGGAATTCTCTCCTGTTGGGGGTATTTGGTATGTGACGTGCCTGGACGAGATGTGGTTCAAAGTCATGTTGCTGCATGTGCCTGGCAGTAATGCTGGCTTAATAAATATCTGTCCTCCTCTTACATCCATGCCTACCTCTGTGCTGCAGCCCACACCCCTGCCTTTGGTGCTGTTGGAAACCAGCCATGGACATAACTGGTTTGAACAGCAAAAATAAACTCAAACATTTTGAGAAATGCTGGCTCACAGCCGGATCAATATCCTGACCTGATTGGCAGCACTGATGCAAACCCAGGAGGGCCAGCAGGACCCAGAGGGCAGAGCCACAGAGGTACCAGCCAGCAGTGAGGGGCAGCAACAGCTCAAGCCTAAATTCCTACCAAAGCCTTTGCATCATGACCCTGGAGCTGGAGCCACAGTTTGGGGAGCAAAGCTCAGCCTAATCCAGTCTCTGTTCTGAATAATGCAGGGATACCTCAGGTTTAACCCAGCTTTTACCTTTGCCTTTGAATTAAGGAACATGAATTTAGGTCTTCATCTTACACCCAAAGAAATCTTATTGAGCAGCTTGTTTGTTCAAGGTAATTAATCAGGAGATGGCAAAAGATCACTTTGTTTCCTCACAGATTTCAAACCCCATTTGTCTACTCTTCCCTGGCCTGTCAAGGTTTTCCCACATGCTGTGTGTTTTGGGCATCATATGGTCTCTTACTTTTAGCTGTAGGTGATTGCAACACAACCCCTTCAAAGAAATCCCACTTATACTGTCTGTTAGTGTTCAAAAGCAATCAGGTATTAATAAGTTTATACAAAAGTTTACCTACATTTTTTCTGCTTTCACTTGCTTAGCTTTCATTCTCATAACCTGTGTCCCAAGTGAAAAGACACGTGCTCACTGGATTGACCTATCACAAAACCAAAAAAAGGGGTCTTGTTTTCACCTTCTTTAGCAATATCTTTTGGCAGCACTTGTATCAGCTCACTTTAACTGTGTTTACTCCATTCCCTGATTAACACATCTAAGTTTAAGTGTTGGTTGCATAATTTACAGATTGCAAGAGTTTACTCTTTTTAGATTCAGTAAATGATGTTTAAAGTACTCAGATGTCATTTTTTTATTACTGAGATGGAGTCACAAAGTCAATTGATGAATGGGGATGAGCAGTTTCCAGGATCAAGTTCAAGCTTGTAAAAGATGAGTTACTAAAACTTAAATATTCTCCAATCTTTGCCTAACAAGAATATAACCATAGCTCTTTTTCTCTTTTTCCATATGTAGGGTTATACAAGAAATGCAGAGTAAGATATGGGCATCTCTTGAGCATTTGTTAAAATTAACATTCTGGTCATTGCTGGATGTTCTTTCGACCAGACAGAGCTATGCTTTTTCCAAATAACTCCATCTTGGCCCCAGATACTGCATGTGCTTACTTGATTATTCTGAATACTTCAGAGTAGTTTTATAGCTCTCTCATAATGAACTGCCAAGTCTGTTTTGAATATGTTAATCTCAGGATTAAGTTAAATATAAATACATGCCCCCCAGCACTCTGAAGGATTGATGCATTTTCAGTTTAATCTCTGAGGATTTTAGTACCGTTCAGAAGAAATGTTCAATATCAATTCAGCATTGCTTCCATAGGCACACACTTTCACAAGGAATTTATATGAATCCCACTATAGATATGCAGGGATCCCTATTTTATAGTTACAGAAGAACCAAAACACCAAAGGACGAAGGGAGTGGTGTGACAACAGAATACATTTATTTTTTTGGACAGGACAGGATTAAAAAGCACTGCCATACGAGACTTACGTGGTCTAAACTCTCTGCCAGTTCCAGTTTATTTTAAAAATTCTGATGGATTAACTCTGAAGAGCCAAGCTTTATGCCAGGTCAGTGCCTCACTTCCATCCCAGCTATACATTGAACCTCAGAGCAGATGTGGGGTGAGCACAGAGGTGACACGAACTGCACCATGCACCATGCACTCTGACAAGTTCAACAGAGGTGCCTGCTCCAGGAGAAATGTGATGAGAACAAATTTGGAACTACACAGATGCAGTTTTTTTGCTCATGTAACCATGGCCTTACAACTGGGACTCAGAAGAGTTGTGATCTGCTCAAGGAGACCACAGCTCCTGTGCCCTTTCCCATCCTCATCCCAGCAAGCAGAGCTGACAGAGACCAGGGAAGTTACAGAAATCATGGACAGACTGTGGGACCCTGAGGGTATCTGTGAATCTGGGACAGTAAAACAGCATTGGTAGTAAAAATGAGCCCAGTGAACAGCAAATGGATTGCTGAAGGCACTCCAAGAGTCTGAAACCCAGGTGTTGTTGTGCTGCCTGGCTGCACCAAGGACCAGAGCGTGGCTGGGGGGGGACAGCTCTGGGCTGGGGGTCAGGGATCAGAGTGGGACTGCTGTGCCCTGCTCCAAACAGCCCTGGGAATCAGCTCTGCAAATCTTACAGAGTTTAACTGAGGGAAGCAGAAATGCATGCTCTGTGGTGAAGAGTGTGACCTTGCTCCTTATTTTGTGACTCCATTTTTAAAGTGGGAGGAGAGGAATAAGAATCAGCAGAAATATGTGCATGAGAACTTTGTCAATCCTGCTAAAATGTCTATTACATTTCTCTTTATTGTATATGGCATAAGACTTATATTATAACTGGCATTTTTATGGCACCTTGCCTTCGTAACAACTTCCTTTCAGAAATCACAAAGCATATTTACAAATGCCCATCAATTAAGCTTCATGTTGTGTGGGTAATGGCAATTATTTTATTTGCTTTCTCATCCCTTCTAGATTTCTTTAAATCACATGAATCTTTAAGAATTAAGAAAAACAGCAGCAAAAGCCTATAAAGAATCCACTGTTTGGGGTCTTCTTATCTTCCTTTTTTTTTCCTTCCCTATTTTAACAGGCTACAATCATTCCTCCATCCCTTTATCAGCTCTGTGGTCAGCTTTCAAGTGAGATTTAAGTCTATGTTTGACTTGTCAGACATGGAATGGCTCGGGATTGATGCAGACACCACTTTACATCACTGTGTATCACAGCTGTGATCTGCTGGCGTGCACACAGGAAGGCAGGAGCTGACACAGCACACAGCCTATATTGCCTTCCTTGTTGCAGTTGCTCCTCCCTTAATAAAAAAATAATCCCAGGTTTTGTTGATTTTTAAGGCATGTTGCTAGATCTTAATTTTGCTATTTAAAAAAAATGGTTTAAAGCGCATAGAATTTAGGTGTGATAGTGTATGTGACAGGGCATGATGGAGAGGGTAAGCCTGGCTATTTATTGTAGATAAAAAAGCAATAGAATTGTAAAATATGTATTATTTTTTAAATCATTCTAGCCTGAGGCAGGGTTAGCTGAAGAGGTTTTTCCAAGGCCGTACCAAAACGTTTATATTCCAGACTCAGTAATGTATCTATTTCATGATGATAAACAATCTCAGGCATCACCTTTGAAGTCTGGAAAAGTTTGCAGCTTGGTAAATAATTTTCAAAACGTGACTGCTTTGCAAAGTAACACTTGATGTATTTCCATGCAGCTTTGGGGAAGCTCTTGGAAAAGTCATTGATGGAAAGGAATCTGATATGAAACTCTTAAATCGTTCAGTGGGTTTATTTTTCTCTTTTCAGATAATGCACTTGAAGTTGGTGATATTTTTTTCATAGGGGGCTTACACCTGGTATAAAGATTCTTGGTTTATTGAAGATATATAGAGCTTTTGAAGAATCTGTCTCACTTCCATGAAGTTTTGGGAGAGGACTCGTACATGGGCATGACTGGGCATCTCCTTTCTAAAGCACTGAGCCTTCTGCTTCCACACAGTCAGCCAGGCACTTGGAGATGCTCCCTGATGGCTAGACAGGAAAAAAGTCATTGTTAGGTTTATTTTTGCTGCTTTTATGACTAAAAACACACTTAGCAGAATTCTGAAAGGAGGAGGAAACCACAAGTGCACGCAACGTGGCCAAGGCTCCCCTGGATCAGAAGTGTTGGGAGCAAGGCTGGGCTGGCTCTTCCCTCTTCTCTCACTGGGATCATGATCATCCCATGATCCAGGGGCTGGAACTGCCAGCACCAGAGGGGCTGATGGCTCCTCTTGTCTTAAAGTTATTTGTGCATTCACTGTAGGCATTATGAAATTGCTGGGAGTTTTTTTTTATTTCTGAAGAGCCAGACTTCTCAGCCACTGGCGTAGCTTCCTAATCACAGGCATGGAAACTCCTGAACTTTGACTGGAAGTGTTATCTGAGCAGTCTTCTTTTGAGTTACTTTGGGGAAAAATCAGTAATTGTGATTGTTTAAAAAGTTTATAATGAATGCTTTGCCATTGCAGAACAAAACCTGCTGAGTCACTGGTAACAGTTTAATTCCAAAGTTGGCAACATTTCTCATGGATTGCCCTGTACACAAAAATCTCCATACTGCATATGTGCGTAGTTAACAGTAAATAAGGCTGTTGAATTTAAAAGATACATTATTGTCTCTAGAATATAAGTGTTTTGGTATGGCCTTGCAAAAACCTCTTAAGCTATGAAAAGAAAAATCCTTCAAGTTATACCTTGACTAATTTAAAATGAATTTTTGACAAAACACCATTTGTAGCATGCAGTATGAAGATTTCTAGTGTGTGGCAAAATGCTTTTATGATACCACTAGAGAAATCAAAATAAAGAGCAGAAACTACTTAGGAATTCACTAGAAACCTTGGTGAGAG
>QUSF01000026.1:1938887-2085772 GCA_003676055.1 Chloebia gouldiae
CTAGAAGCCTAGAGCTTCTCTCTGCTCTCAGCTGATGGGAATGTAGGAATGACCACACTGGAGGGAGCACAGGCCTTGGCTTTGCAGCATCAAAGGAAGGACACAGGAGGGGACATGCACTGATCTCAGCCTGGAACTGCTTGGGCAAAGGGCTACCCGGTCAGAAATGGCATTTTGGAGACAACCTCCCAACATCCATCACAACCACACATGCCTGCTAGGGCTGGGTGGACAGGGGAGGCTTGGTGGGTGATGTGTGCTCCAGGAGTGGTATTTGGTACTAAGTGAAGGGTATACAGAACATATCTTACGAAGAACAGCTGTGGGAGGGCTTGTTTGATCTGGAGAAGAGGAGGATCAGGTGAAACCTCATCCCTCCCTAAAAGTCCCTGAAAGGAGATTGTAGCCAGCTGGGGGATGCTCTGTTCTCCCGAAAGTGCAGTGAGAGGAAAACAGCTGTAAACTCATATAGGGGAGATTCAGATTAGACATAAGAAACAACAGTTTTACTTTTAGTCTGGCATTGAAACGGATGGCGGTGGAGCCACTGCCCCTGGAGCTGTTAAAGAGGCGCCTGGAGCTGGCGCTGGGCGATGGTTATAGAGGGGTTATAGCGGTGCTGCTGGACTGGATCATCTTCAACCTTGACCATTCGCTAATTCTATTATTCCACGATTCTAAGTGACGACGAGCGGGTCGCGGCGGCTGGACGAGGTGGGACGGGGACGGGGAGAGGAGCGGGAACGGGAAGCGGAGCGGGTCGCCGCCGAACGGGAACCGGAGCGGGTCGCGGCCGAACGGGAATGGGAAGCGGAGCGGGTCGCCGCCGAACGGGAAGCGGAGCGGGAACGGGAAGCGGAGCGGGTCGCGGCCGAACGGGAAGCGGAGCGGGAACGGGAAGCGGAGCGGGTCGCCGCCGAACGGGAAGCGGAGCGGGTCGCGGCCCGCCGCCGCGCCCGCCCCGTGCCCGCCCCTCGCGGAGCGCCCGCCCCGGCGGCGCGGGGCGGGGCGGCAGCGGGGCTGGCCGGCGTCCCACGCCCGCCTCGGCCGCCTTTTCGGCGGGAGCCGCTACTCCAGAGTGCTCGGTAGCGTGGGCCGGCCGGGGCCCCATGTGGTGCCGACATCACTGACATGGCGGAATCCCCGCCGAGCCCTCCCGGCACTCGCTCCAGCTAACCGGGACTCGCCGCCCCGCGCCGCCCTCCCGCAGGTAAGGACGCGGCGGCGCCGCGGGCAGCCGGGTGCCGGGCGGGGAGCGCCGCGGCTCCGCTGCGCTCCGAGCGCCGGGGCAGCCGCTTCCCCCGCCCCGCGGCGCCTCTCCGGGTCCCGGCTCTTTTGTTCGGCGGCGGGACGCGGCCGCACTCGGTGGAAAGTTTCTCTGCCCGCCGCGCCGGCTCCCCCGGCCGCGGGGAGCGGCCGCGCTCGGGGCTGGCGGCGGGACGGGCGCTCCAGCGCCGCCCGGCTGTCCCTGGGGGCGGCCGGCCCGGCCGCTGTCATCGCCGCCGCCCTCCCCGCCCGCTGTGGCTCCCGGAGGAGAAGTGCGGGAGCGGCCGGTGCCGGCGGGCACCGCGGGCTGAGCGGGGCCCCGCGGCGCCCCCCGAGCCGCGCCCCGCTCCGCAGCCCCCTGCCCGGCCGCGGGGTGCGGGCAGGTGGAGGGACCGGGGGCTCCTCCCGAACGTCGGGACCCAGAGGGCATGTTGGAGAAAAGCTGGAGAAAGGCGCGACCGTCTTCTCCTGGCCCCGTCCTCCCCGCCGGGCTCCTGGCAGGGGCGGCTTGGGGAAGGAAAGCCCTGGAAACTTTTTATTTTTGCTTGCCAGACACCTTTTTAAAATGGCATGCGACCAGCAGACGGAGTAAAAAAGAACAACCCTTTTTAAAAGCTTAACCTCTCTTAGGTTAAGACCACAGCTGCATCCCCCCCTTCTCAGAAATGTTCTATTTAAATCAGGTTTTGGCGGAGGTAGTGCGGCTTGGAGTTAAATGTAACGAACCATTTATCCCGTCTATATTTGTAGAATAGAAGGCGCGGGGCAAGCCTGCCTCTCTCCATATTAGTAATTTCGTATTTCATTTGCATTTCTTTGTGTCCTTTGAGTATATAAAAGTACTGGCCTTAAAGGGGTAGTTACCCCATCACGGGGCGGGTGGGGGGGAAATGAGATATGCAAAGATTGGCGTTCTTTGTTGGCATTTTTAATTTTTTTTTTTTTTGTTTGCTATTCGGACTCCGTGCTGGCTCTGTGAGAACAGGATTCACATCTCCCAGTTACCTGTGCCCTAACCACAGCTGCTGTATCCCTTAACCGCTTACCCTGCAGAACACCGGGCTCAGCCGGTACGTTCCTGAAAGGTGCCAAACCAGTCTGACTCGAGTTTAACAATGTGCTAGGTAATGGCATTTCAAACTTCCACAGATTTTTAAGTGTAGAACACTATTTCTCAACCTTTTCTTTGCAGCAGCAGGGCTTGCTTAAAAGAGTTTTGGGAGTGCCAGGCCTGGCAGTGCCTGTACTGGTCTGGGTCTGCGCTTTGTTCTGATGGGGAGCGGCTGGTCTGGACACGGATGACACAATGTGTGCTTGGCTGGAAATCCAGATAAAGGCATGGCTTCCATGAACCTCGGGAATGGCCAAGGGCCACTCCTGAGTGGCAGCATCTTGCTCCTCTTGCCCTGTTCACCTACGGCCCGTGTGTCTTTCTCAGCAGTTGGAGAATAGGCTGCCGGTGCTACCAGGACGAAAATGATTCTTGGCCGAATTCCCGGGGTCATTTCGGGTCTCGCACAGAAGCGGTCTGTTAGTGCTTTTCTCTTAATCTTCAGCACTTCTGTGGTTCCCTCTCGTTAATTTCAAAGCAGTTGTGATTTGTGGTTGTGTTGGGACCCTGCTGTGGCAGAAACGTCTGCTGCCCCAGAAGTATCCTGTATTGCTCTTCCCAGTTCAGTATCTTTTAGCTACTTTATGCTTATAGTGTAGCTCAGAGATGAGTCTGTGTGGAAGGTGATATATTTTACTTTATTTTTTTCTTTTTTTTAAATTTTGTGCTTTTGGGACTCATCTGGTTTGGGTTTGAAGTTACTGCTGGGACAGCAATGAGAGGGTTTTTTCGTACTGCTAGCCTATAGTTGGCCAAAGGATAAGAAATGAAGGTAGTTAGCAGCCAAAATAAGCTGATATTCTGCTATAGCCAAGAAGCTCAGAGCTGTAACTCCATACTGCAAGTATTTTATCTTTAGTCTCAGAAAAGTTTGTAACTTCCAATCTGAAATGTATTTATTCTGGCACTTCTTTTTCTACGTGTAGTATTTAGGGAACTGAAACAAGTTTTCTCCATCATGCCTCTTTCTTTGCAGAAAATTTGGGGGTTTTTCTCCTCACTTTAAAACAGTTTCCTTTATGTTTTCTGAGAAAGAGAAGCAGTTAAGGGCAGTCAAACTTCTGTTGTTCATAAATCTGTCCAAGAAAATATATACAGACCATGCAGCAAAATTCTGCATTTGTGTGGTAGTATTCATGAACTTTCTAATAAGTATAATTGACTTTTTCCCTCAAAAAAGTAGGTTGTCAGAACCAACATTTACACTATGAATAAATGTTTGTAGCATGAGGATAAATGCCTGCTAAGTACATGTAATTAAGTACAAGGCCCAGAGCCTGAGCACACCTGAATCAAACAAATTACTCTCCACAGTGCTTTTTTCTTCACGGTAGTCTGGCACTTCCCTCCAAAGAAAAGACATGGGGGAAGATGGAATGACCTCTTTGGAGCACTTGGAGTTTGGAGCAGTTTGGGACGCACTGGGAGAGCATCCTGTCACTCCACCAAGGATGTGGCTGCTGGGTTTAAAGTCTGGAAATAGCGTTGCTGGGATTGTTCTGAGCAACATGCCACAAGTTATCGAAATTCCATTTGCTGGCGGTATCCTTTGGTGTACAGCAAATAAAATAAATTGCAGAAGAAGCCAGCAGAGCCCTGTGTAAATCTCAGCTGTGCAAAATTGTGGAGAGGCAAAGTTTCTCAGGTATTGCCCAGAGGATTTGTGCCTCAGTGATTGTCTCTGCTCTGCTGAGTGGTGGAGGATCCTTTGGAAACAGCACTATCAAAACTCGTGTTGTTTACGGCCAAGGTTTAGTGTCCCTTTGTGATCTGTCCCTGGAGATGGAAGATATGTGGGAAGAGGGAAGTTCTTCAAACAAGGCAGTGGAAATCGGAGCCGCTGGATGCACAGCGGTAAAAAGCCATCTACAGGCAGGAATGCTGGTGTGTCAGCGAGCAGATAACTCCAAACAGCTTCCAGTGGGGACGTGGTGCTTGGCGTTTTTATCAGTTTATTCTAAGCACCTCTTTGCAAAATTAAAGTTGGAAGCCTGCTCACTGTTGGATTCCAGACAGCCAGGAGAAAAAAAAAAAGGCACAAACTAATTAAATGTGATTTATTGTGGAATTTGCAACAGTGTTGGAGAGATGAGTCGCCTTTCAGAAATACTGCTGTGGATGTTAAATCTGTGCTTTGCTCTGGATGAAAAATGACGGTGCTGTTGAGCAGCTACACCAGAAAAACGTCGTCTGTGTTGAAGTCTGTTCTTGAGCAGGAATATTCCCTGGAGGTCCCAGGTAGTGCAGCTTGGAGCCAAAGCTTTGTGGTGCCTTTAATTGGGAAAAGGATGGGTTTCCTTGAGCGTAGAGGTTAAAATGTAGGGCTTCTCCAGTGACATGCCTTATGTGTTTCATCTGAGGAATCCTTTGTTTACAAGTAAATTGTGTTGTTTGTTAGCAGATAACAGACAAAAAGCCAACAGCGTAAGAAACATGCTCTATTTGTTTTTCTAATGGTGACAGTTTATAATGGCGATATACTGAAAATTGCCATGTGGATACTTTGCTTAGTAAACTGCAGCTATGTATAGTGTTAGTTTTGTAATATGAAGCAATAAACAATTCCTAAGTAATGAAATGCATATTTTATAATTTCTTTTTTTTTGAGAGGATGAAACTGCAGCTAATACTGATATGTGGCATTTGCTTGTTCTGGCATCTGCTCCTCATTCTTTAAGATAGTGCAATGACAAGATGCATTCAGGAGAGGAGTTTCTGCTGTTGTGTTGTTGTTTATCTTGTTACTTTTTAGTTTAGAATAACTGAGAGCAAACACCTGAATTCTCTGGAGATGAAGGTGATAAGCTTGTCTGATTTTTCTGTGTTGAGTTAATGTATTGCAATTCTGTGGCAGTAATGCAAATACCTTCAAACATGCTTTACGTCCTGGTCTCTTATTGCCTTATACATAATTATGGACTTTTCTATTATTAGGTCCTTGCACAGGACTCTAATAATAGAATATGTGTATACATGTATTTAAACATCTGCTTCATGCTTCCAGGAATGTTTCATATGGCATGCTTGGAAAAGAGAGAAAGAAATTCCTTTCAAGAGATTAATACAAACTTCAATAAAAAACAATTTTAGATGACCCTTTTTGTTGTTGTTTTTTTTTTTTTAGATGACCCTTTAGATGCTTGGGATGTTGTGGACAGATTTCCCCATGCTTTTAATCTGAACTAGCAAAACCAGCCTGTTCTTAGTTTGTAGGTTCTCTGGGCCTTTGTGCAGCTGTGTCAATTTTATGTGGTTGCTCCCTGTTTTCCACTCACCCACTAATAAAATGCCAGTGTTTCTAACCTATATCCCAGTGTTATCTCTTGCCCCAAATATTTCTGCACAATTCTTTAGTCAAACCCAGAAGTGTAGTGAAGTAAGAGTGATTATTTTGGACCTTGATAGCAGAAACAGCGTGGGAGTAGAGAGTTGTCCTGATTTGTTTCAGGATGACCTTACCATTTTCCTTTAGTGTATGGTTAGTTAGCTGAAAGTATTCATTCCACTTTCTAACTTGCCTTTGTTGTAGAAGTCTGTCCCTGTTCAATGACAATTCAGGTAACATAAGTGACCTTGTGCTTGCAGACACTTGAACTGATCCGGGTATGTTACTCAGTGCTTTGTATTGCTCTGCTCCTCATTTATTTATTGATGTGGAATAATGCAGCAGAGAAAAAGGATGAAAGCATTTGTGGATAATGAGAGCACTTGGTAGGTTTCCTTCTGGTCAACCTGTGTTTTTTGTGGACTCACATGATGTCAGCTCACAGAAGGGAAAAAATTGCCTTCAGTGTCTTGTTACTAGCAAATGTATGGCAACCAGAAGCATCACTTCATTAGAATGAATTAACAGAGCAAAAGAGACACAGTGAGAACTGCAGAGCTTGTGGAATATTTTGGGGTCTGTAATGCCCAAATAATATGTGGGGTTTTTTTCTTTATCTATAAGTACTGATAGAAATGGTGAGTTTGAAAAGCAAAGGCATAGCTTTGGCTTGACTGACTCCATGAAGGGTGTTTGTTTACTGGGGGACTCAGTAGTTTGTCTTTCATATGATGTTAAAGTATCTGGAATAATGGCTTATGTTGAAGTGGAAAAAGTTTCTCCTTTTGTAATAAGATAAGGCAAATTGGCTTATACCATGTACCTGATTCTTCTAGATATATTTGAACTGGGAGCAAGTTTGGGACCTAGTTGCATACATGCTTGTGTGTTCTTCTGTTCTTGTAGCAGATAACTGGTGTTTGTCTTTGAGGTGTGTACTTGGCTTGAACAGTGATAATGCTGGTCTTGTTTTCACCAATTCTTACTTCACTTTGCTTAGAACACACTAATATCCTGTTCTTTTGTGCTACTCTAAAGCTCTGAGGAAATTATTTATAGTCTTGTTAGGAGATATATTTTTATTAACTGTATTAAAAATTGAAAACAGGGGTTAAAAATAATTTGTAGATTTTCCCCAAAACATGTTAGTGATCCTCTATTATACAGTCCTGTTTTGTTATACAGTCCTGTATTGAGCTGTGGCTGCCTTGGAAGGCACAACTTTTAAGGTGAAGAATTTGTTCCTATTTGGTTGCATTGTCTGAAGGATGGCAACACATTTCTTGAGGGCTGATTTCCACTGAGTCATCCCCTGAGCAGGGCAGAGGGATGTTCAGCTGCTATCACATCTTCTGCTTTGGCAGGTTAACTAGGAAATTAGTTTTCAAAGCCTGCCTTGGGGAGGAGAGAGCAACAAGTCTTTATTTTTGAATGTTGGAAAGTGTTAGAAGCTGTGGCAGTTCAAAGAAAACAACTGTTTCTTACTCTGTATTTTTATGGAATCGGATTCTACTTTAGTGAGGCTTTTTGGTTTGTTTTTTTTTTTCAAGGTGTGCTTTTCTCAGTGTCCCACTTGCCCATCCTTTCTTTAACACACTTATTCATTAGCCACCTGTGATTCCTGTACTAGAGTAGGGTTTTCCTTCTAATTATCTCTCAGTATGATTTATGTTCTGTTGATTGCAAAGCTGTTAAAGGGTATCTCAGCCATGCAGTGAGGTTTCTTCTGCTCTTGTGCTCCAGGCTAGAGGCTTGGGGTGCAGCATTTGGTCACAGGAGCAGAGTTCCTCCTGAGCAGCCCATCTGACAATCCCTGTGTCTGGGGAACTGGGCAGCTAGAGACACAATACTTAATTTGGCACAATGCTTGCTCTTAGCTGGCTTTTCTTGAATGCTTCAGATGTGGGTGAGGGAGGGGCAGCAGATCTGTGTTTGTGGAAGGCTGCATTCCCTTCTGTCTTCTTCCCCTGGTTGTGATGTGTGGCCTGTGCAGGACGTGAGGAATGCGTCCCTCCTGTGTGCAGTGGGGTGTGCCCAGCCCTGCAGCCCAGGTGGCTGTGTCTTGTCCCCAGGGTGGGTACAGATGACCCAGCAAGGCTGTGCTGTGTGGTCCTTGTGTGCTCTGGGGAGCTGAAGTGGCCTGATCTGCCAGGACCACAGGTTGAGGCATTCATTCTTGGTGGTACGGGTCCCAGCCAGCCATACAAGGAGGGAAAATCCATCTTCAAAAGCTGGTTCTGAGGAATGGGTCAAAAAGTTCCTGGCTTGGTTGACATTTTAAGGAAGGAAATGAGAGATTGGCAGTGTAGCGAGGTGGCCTGGGGTTTTGGCCGTCATGTATAGGAGGTGGCAGCAGTGGAAGGAGTTGAACTGCACATGGTCTGTGGAGAACTTAATCTTGGAGAGTAAACCAGAAGCAGAACAAGCTGCAGAAAGTTGGTGGTGTTATGGAAAAGGGACAGGGATGGCAAAAAAAAATCTTAAATTCAGTATAAATCATAGTTAAGTGGTGCTTCACTATGTCTGAACATGTGCATATGTTGTCTCCTCGTAAATGAGTGACCTTACATGGCTTGGAGGAGCAGAGGAAATGTCAGTGTCACAAATTGTGGAGTGAAACAACACTTAAGATTCTGGATCAGTTGAAAATGACTCGATAGCCAAAAGACTGACCCCTGCTCTCTTTGTGCACTGTGACCCTGCAGGCTGTCAGCTCTGCTCTGAAGAGTTCAACCTCCTTTTGTACTTGTAGGAAAAGTATGTTGGCTGTTCTGAGGACAAAGGGTTAATTTTATGGCATTTCAGGGCATAAGTTAGTATGGTCTTAAGTCAGTTTGTTTGACAGTCAGTTTGTCACTGTTCTCTAATCAGAAGTTTGTTATTTAGGCTGCTGTAGTTACTTTCCTGGTCTCTAATACTGATAAAACACTCAGAATAAGCAGAAGTGAAGCCTGGTTTTCTGGTACTTCTGTGTTTTGCTTGCACTCAAGCGGGTAGATAGTTCATTCCCATAGTTTCTCCTTATGTAACTACCTATTTGTATGTTGTCCTTTTGGTTCATTTGTTACAAAACTAAATTACATTTGAGTTTGAGAGGACCTCAAAACAAAAACAGAAGTCAACAAACAGAAACCTTAAAGGACCAAACCAGAATGACTTTGTATTTCCCATTGTGGTTAACTTAGATACTGGTGAGGTAATAATGTCATATTCAGGAGTAAAAATCCACAGGATATTTCTATCAGAGACCCAGATAATGTCTTCTTGGATGACTGTTGTGGACTGCTGGGCAGCACTCAGCTGTTGCCACCAGGCCAGGAAGTTAAATAAAGTTAATTGAGAATTTTAGTACTAGATCATAGGCACCAGTTTTGCTTCATGAAGGTCTAGGGTCAAACTCTTGCAGGTTACATTATTCTTAGCTGACCGTAACCAGTGCACAAGAAATCTCATGGCTAAAGAGAAATTCTGAGATTTTTCCACAAAGCAGAAGTTCTGCCGAGTTTGACATAAAAGTGGAGAAAAGTGACCAGAAGGATAGATTTAGCTTAGGTATTAGTAAGAAATTTTTTACTATGAGGGTGGTGAGACTGGCACAGGTTGCCCAGAGGAGCTGTGGCTGCCCCATCCCTGGATATGTCCAAGGTCAGGTTGAACAAGGCTTCCTTCCACCCTGGGATAGTGGAAGGCATCCCTGCCTGTGGCAGGAGGTTGAAACTACAAGGGTTTTATGATACCTTTCAACCCAAACCATTTAATGGGTCTATGATCTGAGCCTTAATCCTTGTTTCTTGTGTGTCAGCTGCTGGTGAAATCAACTCGTTTCATTCTGCTCCACACAGTTTATTTTTGCAACTCCATATGCTGCTCTAACAGATCTTTATTATTACTTGTTAAGTTCAGCGGTGCTTTTAGTGACTGCAGAAAACATAAACATCCTCTGTGACTTCGTTAGACACAGTGCAAACTTTTTGTTGACTTGAGGGCTGTTCCTCGGGTTAGTGAGCACTGCCGCCACTGTACACCCACGAGGATATGATGAACAGAAAGGAATTGTCTTGTTACCTCATTTAAGAGTCTTCTCCCTGCAAGCTCTCGTGTGTGTGGTGTTTCATCTTTACCCTTTTCCCTCTCGGTTAACAGGGCTGGACGTGCTTGTCCAGCTGTTCCAGCTGCCTTGTTTGGTGGGCAGGAAATGGTGATGTGGTGGAAATTAGGCAATTCTGCCGAGTGCAACCAAAAGGATCTCTGATCTCTTCCACAGCAGCCACTTCTGGATAAAACGAAAGAGTCAAGTCATTCAGATATTTCTGTAACCACAATCTGTGTAACGAACGAGGTGACTACACTTGAATTTTTATGCCTGTCTGAATGGGTTGCTTCAGTGGATGTGTGAGAGCTGCTATGTTGCTGTAAAGGCAATATTTGTGGATCTAAAACTCTGAAGTTAGACATCAACGGTTTCACTTCCTTTTGGCATTTTGCTATCATGCAGTCGAACAGGATTATATTATGCTCTAAAATGTTGCTGTGAAAAGTTTTTTCAGTTTCTCAGACCTTCTAGACTATTCCAGTCCTGCCCTTGCTAGCACATCTGAGTCCTTTCTGGCCTGTCTTACTAAATCCTTATTTCTCTATTCCCTTTTTCCTTTGTTAGATTTTTCTAGACTACAGTGTATTGATTTCAGTGTATCCTCAGTTGTTGGGTTAGTGCAAGGGGAAGGCGAGTGAAATGTGAAAATTGGAATGGAGGAAATACAGATATGTGAAGACATGGAAAATAGCATTGACTGGATCAGTTTGTAAGTAGACCAGGTGTATTATTATTATTATTGGCCCTGCTATAATTGAAGGTTCCGTGACATTGTCTCGCAGTGAAACACAAGGAATTACAATAATCCACTCGTAGGTGACTGAGGTCACTTGGGCAGTGATAAGGCCACCTTTGGGCAGATCTGACCAGCCTGGCTGGCAGCAGTGAGGTGCTGGTGCTGCAGCTGCAGGGCTGTGGGCAGTGCTGGCTGGGGACCAGGTGCTGCTCCCCGGCTCTGCTGAGCCACGTGGCAGCCGGAGATCTGTCCTTTCAATTCGGGAGGGAAAAGCAAAGCCTTGGCCTGCTGCCTGGACCAACCTCACATGGCAAGCAGAGGGTTTGTGTTCGAGTTAGAAAGTGTATGGGGATGGCAGATTGGATCTGTCAGCTTCCCTCTTCTTCTGTCCTTGGAAGAGTTATTTTCCATTAATTATGGATATGTAGGGTTTGTTTTTTTTTTTTGAAGTATCCTGGCTCTGTGGAGCAAGTGAGGTGTAGCTGTGGTCTGCTGGTTCCCCCAGGAGGGCTGGCTGGGCAGAGGTTTCTCTCTGCTGGGGCAGGGGTGCAGGGAGCTCCTGCCTGTGCTCCCTGGGCTGTTCCTCCTCCTGCTCCTATTGCCTGGCAAGTGCAAGACAATTTGTGGGGGCTGTATGCAAAGTGTAGGTGGTTCAGATGAAGAAAACTTTTCCTTAAAAATTTTGAGGAAGATTTGACTGGTTCTTCAGTGAGTATTTTATGTTGGCTGCATACTGTAGAAAGTATCACTGATTTAGTATTTTTGTATATGCCTACTTTTCTCAGAAAATGTTTTGCAATATTTGACTTGTGCATTTATGAAAGGATTTGACAGGTGGGAAGGGGAAGCAACAACTCTTCTCTCATCATACACAGAATGCACAATTGGAAGGAAGAAACAGATAAATACCTTTTTTAACTATTCTAATATATTAGACAAAGGTTTTCTTTGTTTTTTTGCCAACATCAGCTCTTCCTGACGTTTGTGATCAATATTAGCAATGAAGTTTCTGTGAGCAGATGCGGAGACTTTGTTGAGCAACTGCTTAAGCAGAGTGTAAATGTGGTCTGATAGTGATTATACAGCCATGAAGAAAGGTATCCACCCAAGGGGGGAATCTTATTTTGCTTTTAATAGAGATGGAAAAGGAGATTAACACTATTTTGCAAGTCCTTCTGGGATTTGTTTTGGAAAGTGTATGCTTTCTGATCACCTATGTTGGTGAAAGATGGGTAAATTTGAAGTGGTAGAGTTACGGGAGAGGGTTACAAGCATGACTAGAAGTGTGGAAAGCCTTTCTCGTAAGATGAGATGGAGAAATATTTAACGGGAAAGAAGTTCCAATGAACTTCATTATCTCTAAATCCATCAGAGAGGTAAACATTGAATGCATACAGGACTGTTTAAGCCAAAAGCCAGTGCTGGCAGATGAAGGTGTGGACTCAAGAGGTCAATAAATAAAAACTTCTTTAGAATTTGATCAAGCAGCTTAGTCCAAACCCAGCCCAGCTATCTAAACAGGAGCCAACTTAGGGCATGCAGAAAGACCCAAGTACTTTTAATGTGCAGGGCTTAATGCAAGGCTGTTAGAGAATATGTGATATTCCCATTTATGAATAAGGAGTGTACAAGTGGCAGATGGATTTCAAGGAAGTGGGAGAACTGAGAACCTGGACTATAGTCTCATGAAAGTACTGTGGGCATTCACTGCAGCTGCAAAATTTATAAATCTATTCCTTATTTTTTTATGAACTGGCATTCAACTTCAACGGGCAACTTTTTTCCAAGTCTGCTTTCACCTGAAGTCATGCATGTGCAGAGCTGTACAATACTGGTGGTGCAGCTTCAGTGTGGCTGCAATCCTGGGGGAATTTCGCTTTCACGTCCTGCTATTTTTATTGGTAGAAGGTCCTGATGTAACATAGTTCCAGGAAAGGAGATGGGTGGCTTTCAAAGAGCTTTGAACATCAGGTCAGACAACAAAGGTGCTTTCCAAAAGTGGTGGATCACTTATTAAAGTGGAGAGGTTTGTATCCAAAACTTTACCAGGGATAATCTCTAGGAAAGAATATGTTAATTCTTCAGATAATCACAGGCTTCAAAGCAAAATCAGAATGTGAGATAAACTTTTGTTTACACTTTGTCTTAGGGGGAAAAAAGGTAACAAGGTCGGGCTTATACAAATGTAAATTTAAATATTTTAAAATCAAAATGCCTGAATTTGTTTGCTGTCAGAAGATGGAAGCTATACTGAAATACAAGGTAAAAGTTTGGGTTTTTTTTAAAGTGAAATTAGTGAACAAAGGTTCAATGCCAAAGTAGAAATACTTTCAGTGATAAGGAAAGGAAAATGTAAATTTGGTCATCTGCAACTTCAGAAGTGGTTATAAAAAAAGCAGATTGCTAGTTCTGCTTGCACCAGGACTCTGGAAAAGGAAAAAGTCAGCATGTAGAGAAGGTATCATCCAGCTGATTGCTTGGTAGCTACACTGAAATTACTTGAATACTGACCTGTGGTGTTACCCTTTCCCAGCAAAAATGCTTTTGTGTCAGACAAAAGTGGATGTTTCTTTGGAGAGAGGAGGATGCAGTGAGTCCTGTAGACCTTCCTCTGAGCCTTTTCCTCTTCAACAGGAGTCACAGGAACTTGTTGAAAGAGATGTCTTCTGTGACACAGAAGAGATTTTGGTTTGGGGTGGATATTTTTTTGTTTGTTTTAAAGAGTCAGGTTTTACTTAAATATATTACCAACATTCTCATTTAAGCTTGTGATGTGCTTTTTCCCCAAGCTGCTTTTTGGGGGGGGGGGTAAAAGTTGTTTTAATTGTCTTTATGCTAAAGCAGAAGAACTGGGAACTTGTTTCCATCTATCAGTGCTGGAAAGAGAAACAAAAGCCAAGCAAACTTGCAGATCCTGGACCCCAGCCACTGCCCATGCCTCTGTCGTTTGCTGCTTACAAAACACTGCTGGGTGCTTGAGAGTGGACTTTGCCTTTGTCAGCAGCAGGAGGAGGAAGGTGAAGCCCTGAACGTTCCCCGTGGGGTCCCCAGCCTTTGGCCAGGGCTCCTTGCCAGCGACGTAAGGATTGGCTTGGGAGTTCTCCAGGGTTATAAAACACCCAGCTGTTGAACTTTTAGAAGTTGTGTGACTGGGCAGCTGGGAACTAGGATGGGCTGGAGGATGAGCTGTATTTGACGGAGGAACAGTGGTTTCACAAGCGCACACAGGTACTCTCCTCACCCCCTTCTGGGGCCATGGGTGTGCACTATCTGAAATCCTGGTGCTAATTAAAAATCACAATAAGCCAGTGCACTTAAAAGTGGCTTTTGTTGGTTTGGTTTTTGTTTTGTTTTTTTTTTTTAATTCTAAACTACTCTGACTGGGGAGTTAATGAAACAACTTGAACAGCATCTCGCATCATGGCCACTTGCTCAGTCGTGGCTCAGTTGGTGCAAAGTATGTGGGAGTTGATTTTTATCGTTCTGTTGGGATTTCAGCCCACTGTGGCAAGGGAAATGTTAACATGGGCAACAAGAACTAACTCAGCTTCCAGGGGTGAAAGTGCTGGTGGGAGGCCAGGAGCTGACTGGAAGAACCTGGCTGGGGATGGGGCAGAGGGAACATCCCTGAGCAGGGTGGCAGAGCCAGGAGCACAGCAGAAGTGATCAGTGGGCCTTTATTTAATGCTGGCTGGGTAGTACGGTTTAGTTTCAGTCTCACCCACAAACTGCAAAGCATTTCCTGATTTAGGAAGGTCAATATGAAAAAACTTGCAGTGTAAAGCTGTAGTTTTTTATGTGGACAGTCAAACAGATCCCATGAAGTGATAATTAGTGTTACTGGCCAGGGCAGGCTGTCAGTTTTAGTAGGAAATCATTAAATAAACACCGGTGAATAACCAGTATGCTGATTCTTCTTCCCTTGGAAGAGACCGGGGCACTAACAGAGGTGATGTGTTTCATTATCCCCATTTTGCAGCTGAGAAAACAAGACACAGAGGTGAAAATACTGGAGATACTTTGTTTGGGGCTTGTTTCAGTTGAGGCTGGACTAGAAATCTTATTAGTGGTCTGCATATATGTGGGGGTTTCCCTCCCCAAGGCAGCTCTTGACAAGTGCCTGTGTTCAGTTCCTACCTCTGAAAACCTCTCCCAGAGGAGGCTTCCTTGGCAGGAGAGCAATAACTACTTGCCCTCTGCTCAGAGTATTTTATTGTATCTGTAGGAAGCCTTTGTACAAGGCTGACTTGCTGGGGGTAGAGGGGCAAGAACAGTTTGCTTATAAATGCCAACTAGGTCTTTGCAAACTGATAAAATTGTCAGTAGGCAGTACAGCATACACCTGATTTAGTAAGGTTATAGTTGTTTTTTAGAAAGGATAAAGTTATCCTGGCTGACTTGTAATCTATACTTCTGGTGAGCACGTGAAATCATATTTCCATAAGAGGAGGAAATACTGCTCGCTTTCCCTGGCTGAATCCATCTACTTCCATAGCTAATATTTGGATTTTAATTTTTAATGTTATGCCTAACTCTGATTTGTCTGGCTCCTGCTCTGCTCACTGGTTCTTACTGTTCTTTAATGTCCAGTCCATGTTGGCCTGGGACCATATAAAAATGCCAGCCCTTTGAGAGGGCTGCTGTGCCTTGTGTTGGGCAGTGGGGTGGATGGTGTTGTCAGCTCACAGATTCATCTGTGGTCACTTGGCTGGCCAGCTCTTCATACATTGAAGGTATTTCATGCTGATTGTGCAGAGTGAACTCTTTTATCAGTGTTGTGTGGTACCAAGTCAGAGGCTGGCTGAAGAACACACATGTGCTAACACAGCTAGCTCTCCAAGCAAAGGTGTAATCTCGGCCAAGAGCACACTTGGATTTGTTTGACAGGGCCTGTTTTATATAGAATGACAATGCTGATTACGTTCCTATCTTTGCATTCCTTATCACTGGAATCCTTCATTTACTTTTGATTGTTTTATCTGAAAGCTGTGTCTTAATAATGGGATGCAATTGCACTGGGCAGTTCCACTCCCAACCTGCTTCCCTCCCAGCTGCTGGTGCAGGGTTAACACAGTCTCTCTCTGCTCCATCCCTCTGCATCAGTGTGTCCTGTTGTTGGCAGTAAGTCAGGCATTTCTTTGAATCAAAACTTAATTGAAAGATTTTGGGGCTGACTTGCCCACTGGGGTAAGTCAACAAGTGCATTTTGTAGCTCTTCCAAATACCAAACAGAAGAATTCATTAAATTCTTTTCCCCTGCATCATTAGCCCTATTTTCACTTCTGTTTTGCAGTGGGGTTATGCCACTATTGGAGTTCAGTCCTTTTTAGTTTGTTTTAAAATGCAGCTCATTTTGTGTTTTCCTGCAAGTCATGGTTATTTTTATTTGTGTGACTTGTCTTGACTTTAGCCTTGATTTCACTTACCGAATTTCTGTACTACTTTCACTCTCTATTCTTAGTTTCCCTCTTTTACTCTTTTTTATGCTGCATTAAATTTTTGTCTTCTTACTATGGTATCAGGATAGGATTTTACTTGAAGTTTCCTTCTTTCTCAAACAAGGGAATCAAAATTTTTCAAGTTGTCTTTTCTGGAAAAAGAAAAAAGAGCTTGCAGTTGTAGATAAAGTTCTCCAAGTCACTTTTCCCCCTCAGTTCTCATCAGTTTGGGAAATTATCATTTGTTGTTCTAAACCTAAACTGCATGTACTGACTCCAATTAATCTCCCTCTAATAACATTTGATTGCTGTAGCAACTCAGAAGTTCTCATGGGATGATTCTGACCGGCTCTGTGAAGATGAAACTTGCAGCTGCTGGGTATTGAGTGCACAAAAGTCACAAGGACAGTAAAACACTGAGGGGTTTTTTTTTTTTCACAGATCTTATATAGGTTGAGTGTGTATGGTACAGGAAGTTTTGTTTGCTCTTGAGCTATATTTGAATTCCCTTTGTGGTGTAAATCAAATAATTCTCCAAGTATGTTGTCATCAGTGGGAGAAGGAAATGGTTTCACAAGTGTTTGCTGTACAGAACTTTGCGGAATAGTTCAAGTATTTAAACTTAATGATTAAAAAATGAGCTGCATGAGCTGCTGAGATCCAACTCCATGTGCATATCAGTAGATAAAATACTACTGATGTACATCAGAGTGTGAGTTTGTGCCCTGATGACACAGCCCTGAGTTGGTGCTGCTACTGAAAGGTCAGTCCTGCCTCTCGCTCCCTTTATTCCTGTTTTTGCTGCTGGGTGAGGGCCATCCTGGCACAGGCAGTGAGGGTCCAGTGAGGCTCCTGCTGTACCTGTGTGGGGCACAGTGGGTCCTGGTGCCCCAGTGTGCTCCCAGCAGGCAGGGATGTTCCTGCTGGGGTGGTCTGCAGAGAGGAACCATCCTGCTTAAATGGACAAAAAGTGTTTTGGGCTTTGCCTTTATCCTCTAGTACCTGTGCTGTTTGAAATGAGTGCTTGTTCTCCCTGAGCACCACCTCCCACGCTAAAGGAGAAGGGTTTAGGGAAGGTAAGTGCAGAAGTGCTACAGGTGCAGTCCCGTGGGCTCCTCAGTGCTCTGCTGTGCCTGTGTGCTCTGAGTTGTGTAGTACTCCTTAGCAGGTGGTGTGCCAGTTAAAAGAACCAGCTCAACTACCTGGGTTTCACTTAAATTACATGTTCTCCTTCAGTGCTCATTTTAACTACCTGTCCCAATAACTAATTTTCCCTCCTTTGAAGCTGTCTCTGCTCTTGTTTCTCATGTTTGAAGAGATGGGCTTGTACATTCTCGATATGAAAGGGCATCAAGAAAGCTCATCCCTTTCCCCTCTCACAGGGGAAGATCTCAGCTTGGGGCAGAGATCTGTGTTTTTTTCCTGCTTATTGCAAAGCAGGTTACACTGGGTAGCAGCCACCCAGCCTGGCTGCAGCAGTGTGTGCAGCAAGAGCACATGGACCCTGGCTCTGTGAAAAGGCTCTGCCAGGGGCAGGGGCTCATCCTGGCTCATCCAGGGCATCCCTGGCAGCCCCCATGACCTGCATCTCCTGCTTTGTTTAAATTCTGCATTAACTCTGTGTGGTAAAAATATCTCCTAATTACTCCCTGCTAAAACTTGGTGTTTAATAGCTACTTAGAGACAGAACTTGGATAGGAAGAAAGAGTTTCTAAATAAGTTGGTCACTGCTTGTTAATTAAAGTCTGTCTTTTCTCAGGGATAATTAGTGCGCCATTGGCAAGAGAGAAACAAAAGTTCAGACAGGACACAGCTGAGCTGTAATCTGCTTATGTTAGAGCCTGAAATAGCAAAGGGTGTGTGTTTGACTTGAAGTGCTTGTCCAGGGATCTTTTACTCTTGTCCTTATGGGGGAAGGGATAGCAAGCTTTGAAGTGCAGCACACTTCTAACGCTGAAATACCAAGGTACGAATACAGAAAGGTAACAGGTACCTCAGAGGTGTGTCTTGGATTCCAGGTGGTGGAAAGAACTACTGGATTATTAACATATCCTTTAATATGCTGGTTGGGAATCTCAGCTACTGGGATGCACCCCCAAAAAAAAAAAAAAAAAAAAAGGTGTGCTGAGATCCGGAGCAACAATTAATGAGATCTGTTTGGTTTTTCCACCTGAGAATGTAGCTCTGGGTCGTGCTTGCCTCTCTCTGTGTGTATGTGGAGGTCTGCCCTTACAGCAGTGGGCTCAGCTGGGGTACACAGGCTCATCTGCACCGGGGCTGCTGTGCCCTGTTGTTCCTTGTCACATCCTGGCGGACTGGGCTTTGTCTGCCCAAGGCTGGCTGAAGGATTTCAGTGCAGGCATGGGAGAGAGCTGGGATGCCAGACTGCAGATGGGAAGGTCTGTGTAATGCAGAAGGAATTCCAAGCATTTTTTGGTTAATTCTGTTTTTTAGAGGACTGTTAATGTGGCTTGATGGGAACTTGCATGTTGAGTGCAGCTTAAGGCTTTTTGAGTATTTCTAAAAATGGTTTTCTAAAGTCCTCCTTAAAATCTCTTTAAATTAATTATTGTACTTAAGACAACTCAAAAAAGCCCAATCTTTTTACTTTTATTAATTTTCTTGGAACTGTTGATAATACCTTGGCAAATACTGACATTTAACATGTTTTAGTCCTAATGAGAAAGAGCCTCAAGTCCATGTCATTCAATTAAATTCATGCATTCCTACTCAAGAACTGAATTTTACTCAACTCGGTATACTGTACTGAAATTGCCTTATTTTTTAAAACAGTTACTTTGATTTTATAAGGAAGGACATGTTTTAATTGTATTCTCAAATGCTACAGCATTTCTCTGCAGAATGTGCTGTTACTGTTTCCAGGACACCTGGAAGGATTTGGGATGCTAGGTATTGTTACTGAAGTAGTGACAGTGGCATATAATTAAAAAGAAAACAACTAAAGCCAGCTTATCATAAACAGACTTCAGAAATGTTCATTGTATTTGGCACTTAGTGTCTATGAAACTGAATTTGGACAAATGTCTGAGGGGACTTTAAATCCTCTGAAATGCTCCATTACCTTGTTTTTTTTCCCCTCACTATCCTACAGGTGCTTATTTTCTGTAGTGGTTGTTCAGGTTAGAACAAAAATGGGAATTTGACAAGCATGTAGGTGGCCTTTTTCTCTGCATATCAGCAGAGCTTCATTGTTTTCAAGATATTTATTCCTAAAACACTTAAGTTTTTGAGCTGTTAAAGTTGTTAGTGATCTGATTAGCTTCGATGCCTCGTGTTTTAGATTGTACATTCATGACTGAGAATGTCAGTGTTTGAGTGGCAAAGAAATGCAGTAGTGGGGATGAAGGTTTTGGAGAGAAATTATCCCCTGATGAATTATTACCTGTCCAATTTCTCAAGAGGCTTAATGACTGAGTTGCTGCTGTGAGAATAAATGCTGAGTATACAGGAGATTATGCAATTTGTGTGGATATTGGAGAAAACCTCAAAAAGCCTCGTTTTTTGATAAAATGTCTTCAAGTGAATTGTGTTGCATGAAATTGTCTTGAAGGAGGCTTTGAATCTTGTGCATTCAGTTCAAGTTTGTCATTTAACTTCAACGGAGTAAAAAGATTTCAGTGAAACTCACTGGAAAGACTTGAACCATTTTGTTACTTTCCTAACTTTTTCTCTTCAGTTTTATTCAGCAATGGCGTTTAGTTGGATTGTTTAGATTAAATTAGCAAGTGGTATGTTTTTTTATAGGCCTGTAGTGTGTTGTACACTTGAACTGAAGATATGTAATTAGACACTTCATTTTGCTTTCTTTCTACATCTTTTAGCTAATTAGTTACTTGGGTTGCTTTATTTTGCATGGCGTTGTTTTCATTTGATTAAGTACACTTCTCTAAGGGTACAGAATTAAGAACATACTAATTGCACAACAATTTTGGCATGTGTAGATTGCCTCAGTGTCACCTAAGGACAAAGATTTCTCTGCTTACATTGTTGGCTCTATTCTTTTTGTGCCCCGTGGGCAGATGTGTCAGAGCAGACACTGTGCTCTCCAAAATCTCTTCCTCACTCCTGCAGTCTAGTCAGAGCTTGTTGGCAATGTCTAATGTAGCTACTTGCCCTTGGAAATGTCTTGATTTCAGCTTTGAAATGTTCAGACCCATTAGTTTGGTGAAGTTTGGAGGGTGGTGGTGGGATAGGAAGGTGATCTCAGAGCAGAGACCCAAAGGTGTTGTGGATCCAACACTGTGAGTTATGCCTAGAGAAACCAGCAAGCTTCACCTGGTTGCTGTCATGAAGTGGAAGGGCAGTTGTGATGCTCCTTACTGGCTGGGAGTAAATTTTGATTGTGGGCATTGCTGGGACTATAAAATACTTGAGCACAATATTTCTAGAAGCAAGTTTCCCCCAGGCACTGAGTGTTCCGGAATAAACATGACTTTATTATAAAGTGCTTGCTCTGTGCTTGTGAGCAGATCAAGACGTCCTTTTTTTGCATTTTACTTTGAACATCAGTTATGGATGTGAGGCACCGAGTAGGCTCTAACTTGTGCCAGCTAACAAGGGGAAGCCAATAGAAATGAGAAACACTACAATTAAACTTTTGTTGCTGCAGTGCTGACTGAAGCCTGAGTGTGTCCAAGCATGTGGTGTTCAGACAACAAACATATTTCTCTGTGTGGAACTGCTTTTCAAAGGAAATACTTGCTCTTATGAAAACTGTGGCCATTGTTGAGTAAATAGCTTTAGGTGTGCTGTGCCACAAGAAGAGATGCAGGTGGTATCTCCTGTGAGAGTCATGATTTCTCTCTTCTATCCCACGTAGCTTTTTAAAAATTGAACTGTGTGTTTATATTTGGTCTGAGTTAATCAAACTCCCCTGAATATAGTTACACATGTGTCAAGGTTGGTGTCCTTAGTGGGCAGTGTTGCTGGATGTCGTGGTGGTCATCGGGTGTGGGGTTGAGTGTTGCCCTAAGACAGAGTTAGGAGACTCAGTACCTCCATGTCCACGTGCTGACACCAGGGCCAGTGCACAGGGACCTTCCCTTGCAATGGATCTCCTTTACCCATGAACTTGTCAGGTACTGTGTGTGTAATTAATTGGAATGAGAATATCCTTTGGCTAAGGCTGTATTAGAACAGTTGAAGAAGTTCGATCATTTTTGGCATACTAAAAATGGTAGCTGGTTTTGAGGTATTCTACAGGAGCATTAGCCCCTCATTGTCTCCAGTAAAACCACAGTGATTTGGTGTTCTTGTAAAGAAAAGATATTTAAATAGAGACTAGGGAAGATGTAAAGAGTAAGCATGTTTTATTACTGAGGCTAGATTTGGATGCCTATTAAATGAATAAGTGGCACTTAAAAACCTTTAGAGGAATGTATTTTAGAAAGGTCCAAATGTCATGGCTGCAGTTTTGTGCTGTCAGAATTTGTGCTTTTATTTCTTGAAATGCTTTCTTCTTTTTCCCTGTGGAACAGATGCCCTCATTCCAGAGGTGGCAGTCTTGGCTCTACCTCAACTGTTCCTTTGCATTTAGCTTTGGATGTTGCCTGTTCTCCTCATAGGAAGAGACAGAAAGCTACTGAAGTGTCAGAGTGCCTTAAAGGAATTGAGTCCTGACTTTTGTGGGTGTAATTGTAAAGATTTGTCTGCCTTTGGTTATGAAATGTAAGCTACTGACTACTGTGAAAACTGTGAAAATCACCAACTTTGATATTGTTTCATGGTGCTTGCAGCTGGGTGTGGCAGGGAAGAGTTCTCAGCAGGTGATGGTGTGACTATTCCTGGTGTCTATGTTGTGTAATTTAGGTGGCTTAATTAAAAGCTTGAAATTTCTGTACAGTTGCTGTTACCCACAGAAGTCCAATTAACACTGTGTTTGTTGGGCCCCTACCTGATCTAATGGGGATGCCAGTTTAGGGGTGGGATGCTTTGAAAAGCTGTCAAACTTTATTTTACAACAAACTGTCCATCACCGTAACTTCTGACCCATTCCAGTGGGTGATCTGGCTCTGAACAGGACAACTGGTGGAGCTCCCCAGCTGCTGGTCCCAGCTCTCCTCGTGCCTGTGCTGCTGGCAGCTGCCTGCCACGACTGGGATCTGGCTCTGGAAGTGGGACAGGATGTTTGCTTTTGTGGAGTGCACTTGTTGAGGAAATTAAACGAAGGGATCTTTGAAAAGGCAAGCCACCTTCATCAGATTAGGCCATTAAGATGAGGGTTGTGGGCATACTTTAAAGCACCTTAATCAGGAGGCTTTGGGGAGGATGTGCTCCTGATAGCCAGCGGTGCTTGGAAGGCTGCGTTGCATCACATCCCTTTGGACCATGGTGGTGGCTGGCGCTGAGTACACAGAAAAGGGAAATCTGAAGGAGCTGGTCTGTCCAAAGCTGTGATGCTGGAATCTTGGGGGGAATATGCAGGGGGAGGCCCTTCCTGGCCACCCCAAGGTGTTCCACGTGCTCTCGCGTGCCAGCAGCTGGCCTGTGCAGTGACTGATCCGGAGGAATGCGCAACATTTTAAGTGTCTTAAAGCTGGATATCCTTTGCTCAGGATATTTCCTGTCCTCAAGAATACATTTTTTCAACAATATTATTGCCAGAAAATCTACAAAATGAAAGTGGGGGAGGGAAATTTGTACATTGCAGAAGATGAGCTCCTAATTTTCCCATCTTAAGTGAAGAGATAAGCTTTGGATAACAGAAAAAAACACATCCCTTATGTAGTGGTAAACCACCAGCATGCCCAGTTGTACATTGAATATTCAGTGATTTGTATTTATTGCTGTCAACAATGTACAGCAATTAACCACTAGTTTCTAATAAAAATGAGACTTTTGAACACTGTTGATTAAAATGGTATTTAATCCCAAAGAGGGCTGAGCCTCAGGATAGGGATAGCCAGAGCAAAGTTCTCCCAACTGACTTCCACCAGGCTCTGTTGCATGGTTTGCCTTTGCGTTCATTAATGAATTAAAGCCTAAATCATAAAGCAGGATTTAATTGTTGATTTGTGATATGGTTAATCCCACACTGAAAGTAAAGTGTGCTTAGCACTGCTGCCACAGCTCCTCCATTGACGGCGGGGCAGCAGAGAAGTGCTTGTGGCTTCCTGCTAGGAAAATACCTTTGTGAGGCTGTTTGTGTATGCTTCCTTCTGTAAACTTCAGATAGAATTCACTCGATCCCATGAATGTGGCTGCGTGTTCTGGGGTGGCTGTTGTGAACAAAGACCTTCGGCTGTTAAATACAATGAGAATTTATTGTTTACCGTCTGTTTTCCTGTTTGTGTTTCTAGCAACGAGTATTTTCATAAAGGATTCATTTTCCTGTAAGTTTCTCAAACTTAGCAACGTGTATTTGGCAATTCAGTAAAATTTGTGGGAGGAAGGCAGTGCAATGAAGAGGTGAGGCATTAGTGAAATACCCTGTTCCTGTCTTCCCTGTGCTAATAAAAAGACAAAAGAATTTGGTAGGTGTGTGGCATTCTTAAGGTTAATAGCTGGAATTTGGGTTTGGAAACATGGGGATTATGGTTTGTGTTAAATTTAACCCATTCTCCCTGCACCCCCAGCACCCAAGAGAAGGTTTAGTGGAAGAACACTGAAATTACACCACGCTGAGGTTGCACTTTTTGAGGCCAGAGTAACGTGTTATAACAGAAATCCAGATTGATGAGAACGTTTTAGTCGTGATGCAAAAATGATCTGGAATCTTTGGTATGTGCCAGTGGCAGGAGCTGCGCTCCCTGGAACGCTGGAAGGCTCTGGCATGCGGGAGTCAGGGCTCAAGGACACTCTGTCAGCCCCCACAGGATTTGGTAGCAGGTTAAATCCAGGAGAAAAGAGAGGGAGAATTTGAGATTTTTCTCAACCACTTCAGTCGTTCTTTGAACTTGCTTATTTCTGAACACGGCTTAGAGCATTCCAAGGGTCTTAGGATAAATGGAGGTATTTGTACCCGTTATGTAGATGGTGTATATATGTGTATATGTATGTACCTCGTGACTTTTGAGGTGATAGCAAACTGCTGTGATTAGATATGGGGAAAGCAGGACCCTGAATGAAGCCCACAGGAGATAAAATTGCCAAGGGAAGCTGCAAAAGTAGTTACCAGATTTACTGTATTGATGGGGGGTGACCTGACACTGTTGTAGTGAGCAGAACCCACCTTGTTTTGGTTTTGGTTCCGCTGGTATGTCTTGAGATACTGCGGTTTGGAACCAGCTGTGAATTCTGAACATGCACCTGTTCTGCATGTTCATATCTTCTTGCCTCTCATTAGGTTTCTTGAATTCATGCTTTCAAAAATCTTTGTGACCTCTACCTTGTTTAACAAAGTGCTATACTGATTTTAACGTAAGTGCCTAAAATAAAGACTTCATCCTTTATCTGGCATAGCTATTTCTATTTGGGATAGAAATAGCTGTAGTTCTACATTACCAGTTCGCTGTAGTTCTACATTACCAGTTTGCCAGTGACTGAGTAACTTGATGACAAATGTAGATCCCTGTTACAGGGTCAGTTTCAGGTCTGACAGCTGGTGTATAATGTTTTATTGCACTACATTTCTTTTCCTACACTGATTCTTCCTAGAGGGAATGGTGACTTCTGAGAGTGAAATTCCAGTCTGTTAGCTTGTCTAAAAATCCTACTGGCTCATCAGCTAAATATCTGTGATGTTAGGTACCTCCACATTTCTGCGTTTTTTGAAATCAGCTGTTAGTCTTCAAGAATTCTTAATCCTTTTAAAACCTCAATGATGCTTCGGTATTAATGCTGTAAGTAGAATGCAGTCAGGGATTTTACAACTGCTTTTTCTTTGTCTATTATTAGCCTAAGTACAGTGTCTGCAGGTAGGAGGCTCAACCCACTACTGTTTTGTCATAAGAAGTAAATTACTAGTAACAGAGCGGCTTTGCTTAATTTGATTAATTCAAGAAGTGTTCAAAAAAAGCCTTAAAGACTAATGTACCTTGCTATATTCTTAATAATAAACATGCTATAATCTGCTCAATTTAGATGAATATGGGTAGCTCATCTGTTAGTTCAGACCAAGTACTCTTTTGAGGTTTCTATACCACTAATGTATATCCATGAGAAGAGGGAAAATCAGAGCATCTCTTCAGCTTCAGATTTAAAGACAAAAGTTGTAACAAGTTGAGGTTCTGATGGATATAATATATGTTGTTCTGCACTTCCTTGAACAGAGGAGATGCTGAAGGTAAAGCAGCTGGTAGTTGTGCTGAATTTCACAGCACTAACTTCTGAGTATTTAAAACTCTGGTGCACAGTGGTGACTTTCTGCAGAGCTGTAGCACTGACTCAGTTGTGTTGTGCTCTAGCAGGCTCTGTGAGCTGTAAGGTATCTCTGGCACCTGTGGGATGGTGAGGGGCAATCTGTGATTCAGATTATTCATAGCAGGGCTTGATGCAGCAACACCTGGGAACACAGAGCAAGATTAGATAAAAATCATATGGTTGAAGTTTCATCTGGGGTGATGGAAAAAAATAGCCCAAATTCACTAAGGATGAGGGAATTTCCTTAGTGAGCACCGGGAGGAGGGTGGGGTGCTGTAGGGTGGTTGGTATTGTGGGATTTCTCTGCAGCTTGCACCACTCATGGTCTCACCAGCAGGTCAAACCTCCCCTGAACACCCAGGCTGTTTTTCTGTACCAACCTGGAGGTATGATTAGGGACGACAGAGAGAAATGGGAGGAGTAATATGTTCACATGAGAGAGAGTGGGAGTGCATTTTTTTTTTTTTCTACACGGGTCTATTACTTTTGGGAATCTTTATAAAAATTGTTGCATGGACATATCTTCCTCTCCTGGCCCAAGAGTAATATGCCATGGTGTAGGTAGAGAATAATACCAGTTTTACCTATTTTTTAAACCAGATATTGACACGTCAAGTGATGACAAAGTGTTCTCCACTTAGAAACTGGGGAACAAATGCAATCTGCTTGAATCTCTGGGACCTGTGAAGCCTTTAGCTGGGAGAACAACTGGTGTTAATGGGTAGGTGTTTGCCACTGATTAACTGTGGACTGTATTGTTAAGGTGGGTATCTGTGTGGGCTCTGTGCTGCCAAAATGTGACTGAACTGGGTCAGAATGTAAATATTAAAGAATTGAGATTGTGCCGTACTTTCGGTGATAACACCTGGGTGTTCCAGCTTATTCACACAAACTGGATGTGCCTCGATAGAGCTCCCCTGGGAGTAAAATCTTGTTGGGTCATATGTCAGTTATATCATTCAGGTAAAATTGAGCACAACTAAATTTGACTGGGATAGCTTTTTTTCTTGCTCAAGTCCTGTGCTAACGTGGTCAGAACCCTGCAGGCAAACTCCTGCATTTGCTGATATTTCATGTTTCTGCTTCCACTGTCAAAGAAAAGCTGCTGTCAAGCCACACTGAATTTTTCAGATTTATTTATATGCATGTATACTATATTTGACCTCGACTCAGTGTAACATTCTTTGCTCCATCAGGATTTCTATGAATTTTTCTTGCAGTAGGCAAAATGAGGTGCATGTCCAGGAAAATGCGAAAGCTGTCAGGGCATGTGGTGATAAAATGCTTTATATTTATGAAAGATACTGTAGGAAAAAAACCTCCAGATAATTAGCCTTTCTTGTAGTTTGTGTTTTTTATCACTTGACTTTGTTCCAGTTATGAGATGGGTTTTGTTATGTTTGAGGGACTTGTATATTTTGTTCTCACCTGTTTATTGAACTTCAGTGGGTGAACAGTATATTTGTATCTTTTCTATAACTCCCCAAAGCTGCTTGCTGTCAAGGGAAATTTCCCCACTCCTATATGCTAACCAAGCTAATTTATTGAAATTCAGGTTTACATATTTTAGGATGCAAGGCTAATTTTTTTCTGTGCTTTTCTGAAATACTTAATTTTTGAATTCTAGCTAGAATTATAAATAAAAAAATGTATCAAAGAGCATGGTACGGGCTTTTAAAAATTATCTTCCCATAAAGCTGAAATCCTGTGTATGGTTATTGCTAAAGATTTTATGTAACAAGACTCAAAGATAAGCTCTGCTTTGTTAATGATGAGTTTATTGCTGTTAGTCTGCACTGAGCTTGTGGATTCTACCCAGTGTTGTAAAGTGGCAAACAGGTTGTCTATGCCAGCCTGGGAAATGGATGAAGTTGGAATAGTATGGTGTATCCATGGGACTTGGGGTGATGTTACAGAGCCAGGGAGAGGGAAGGACAAACTCTGGTATCTCACAGAGCAGTAATAAAAGTGCATCTGTCTTAATAAAATCAGACTTTTTTTTCCTCATGACCAAATCCCACTGTTGCTTAGTAAGACCAACCTCTACAGAGAACAACTTGAAACGGCTGCTCAGGGAAGTGGTGGAGACACCAGCCCTGTAGGTACGGAAAATATGTGTAAATATGGCATGTAAGGACATGGTTTAGTGGTAGAAATGGAACTGCTTAGTTAGCAGTTGAACCCAGTGGTTTTAATGGTCTTTTTCAACCTGAACAATTCTGATTTTTCCATTCTGTGGACTTGTTACCTGTATTTGAAGAGATTCTAGACTCCTGCACCTATAAAGTTTGGTAAGTGGTTATAGAAATTAATTTCTCCAAGTGTAACAAGGGCAAATGAAACTTCAGGTACATGTGGCGTGAAGCTTGAAAGTTTGTTTGCTTTCTGCTGCTTGTCTATTTAAGTTTTTTTGCTTGACTGGAATTTTGTCATCTAAAGGATTTGGAAAGTTCACTTGAGCTTCAAGGGTTTAATTTGCTTCGTTGGAGCTGGGTATGCTTGTATCAATAGGGAAATACAAAGAAGCATGATTGTCCCCTTTATGATTAAATACAAACTTAGCATTAAAAAAAAAAATCACTTTGCAGGAATTTACTTTCCTTTATTTAGCTCACCCTGATTCTTATTGGCTTATATGTATAGATATCTTGACTTTACACAGCTTTCTTTGAAGCCCCTTAATAATACTGCTCATACTTGAAAGCTGTGGTATCAAAGTCAATAGGTGAAATATTAGGAAGCTTTCATTAACAAAGACTTGTAACATATTAATGAGTAACTCATGTAACTGGCAGGATTGGGGCTGCTGTCTTTTGACTTCACCCAGGCTGGGAAGAGCATCTGTCCTGCTGGCACTGTGCCCTGAGCCTGCCTTTCAACTAACACTTCTGGGTTTGCTGTAGTTTTTAAGTGCAATTGGTTTCTCAATTCATACAAGAAGCTGTTCAGTATTTAACTGTATTTATTATTATCAAAGGCCAATACAATTTACTGAGAATAATTTTCATCTTTCCATTGCCTGAATGATTTGGCAGAGTATGGGAATAAGCTTAGAAGGGTGAGGATTCAGAATTAAAGTGGATACAGACCACCTAGGTGGTGGGTGACCCCATGGATTGTCCTCGGTGTAGGAACAGAACTTTATTTCTCCTTCAGTCTGTGCTACAAACTGTGTCCCACTTCACACAGGTAGCAAACCCCAAAGGTTTTCCCTTTTAAACCATTTAATCAATAACATGAGCTTTCTAGCTGCAGCAGGTGGCACATTCATTCAGCACAGTATTTTCTAAATTGGGACCCTTTGTCTTCCCAGTCTAAAGAAAGCAACCCCCCCCAGCACTCTGTATTTAGAGATTTAGGGTTTTTTCATTCATTGATGGTTTATTAGCATTGGAGATAAAAATTTGATACCTGGAGTGGGAGAGGCTTCTTTCCTGTAAGGTCCTGGATACTCAGTCAGAAATGGAACAATGACTTGACTTTGTGTGTGTGGTTTCATTTTTACTGGTGAGTTTCAGGTCTTTGTTCAGTGTAAATTCCTGTCTCTTTCCAGGTAGGAGAAGCCTTCATAGGTAGCATATTGTCTTCATTTTCATGAAGCAGCTCAGAAAAGTAAAGAAATTCTGAAAAATGTACTTGATGCTCTGCGAAAGTGAGGGATGGTGTAATAAAACTTTTTCTCTTGATGCTGGGAAGTGGTGGGGTTTGGGTGGTGGGTCTTGGGTTGGTTTTCTTGTTACTGATGTGGTTTAAGCACTTGGATTTTGTGAGCACGATGATAATGAGAGGCTCAGCTTCCCTCCTGCATGAGAAACCTCTCGGGCAGCGGTGCAGAGGTGCTCCCTGGCAGCGGCTGCCCCGTGTGAATGCCTGGTCCTGAATCCCAGGGTGGAATGGGAGATCTCTGCGGGGCTCTTTCCCACAACAACACAATGAGCCACTTTGTCAGCCCGGAGTCAGGTTAGCGGGGAATGGCGACAGCAGCGGAGTTTGTGTTGCACAAAGGTGTGCTGAGACCTTGTTGGAAATGGGATTTGGTATGCAGGCTTTTCAGGAGCTGCAGATTGATATGCTAGATAGCCTTTTTTTTTTTCCCCCTACTTCATAGTTTAATTAGGGGCAAAAAAAAAAAAAATTCCCCACCCCATTGATTCCAGTAGATTCCCCATTGCACAGGAACTCCGGGAGAGATAACCAAGGTCTTTGTGGTATTATTGCAGAGAAATTATTATTTGAGAGAGCAGAGTTGAAGGGGAGGGTATTTATCGACAAATGCTGTGCTTATCAACCTGTACCATGATTAATACTTTGACTATTAAATGGAGGAAGAAAGCAAATAGATGAAGCATACCTGCTCCTTATCTGACTTTCACCTTTGTGCAAGAATGCCTCTTTGCAGAGAGGTTCTGCCTGTGTCCCTGGGCACGTTCTTGGGCTTGCAGCCCTGATCTGGGGGACTTCAGTACTTAATAAAAGTATTACGAGAGTGTAAAGATGTACTCTAGTGCAAATGTTTGCAGGATCAGGGACCAATTCTGTAGACAGCTGTAGGTCTGGACTGGAGGGAGTTTTATCTTCTCACACAAATTGCTTGAAGCAAATAGAAAGTTATTCCAACTGTGTTTCAATTTACTGAATATCTTGCTAGAGAGTGTGAATTTTACTTGCAAATTGCTTTTGTAATCAGAGGCAGTGCAAAGTGCAGAGAAACTGAAAAGGGTGATCAATTTGTCTCTAAGGCATTCTGCACTTAGGGGACCAGTTTGTGTGCTGGGTGTCCCAAACTAGGTGCTCCAGTTTGTGGTGGGAGGGCTGTTGGGTCACTGTCACCCTCCTCTCCTTGCCCTGGCAATGGGGCACCACAGCTGGAAGAGCTCTGTGCTTTCTTGCTGACCTTGGAGAGGCAGATGTCATCAGATAATCACAAGAGTGGTTTGGGTTGGAAGGAATCTTCCATGGCCAGGGACACCTTTCACTATCCCAGGTTGTTCCAAGCCCTGTCCAGCCTGGCTTTGGACATTTCCAGGGATTGGGCAACCACATTTTCTCTGGGCAACCTGTGCCAGGGCCTCACCACCCTCACAGGGAATAATTTCTTCCTAATTATATAATCTAGGTCTACTCCTGACTTTCGATCTTCCAGAAGAGCACAGAGATGCTGAATGCAGTTGGGAGAGTGTGTTGTACAGCTGGCAATTAAACAGCACCCAGAACTCTCTCAACTCAAATGTCTGAGGGTGGACAAGCAGCAACAAATTAGTTTGAAATGTTAATTGCTGCTTGTATTTTTGGAAGTTCATAACTTAATTTCCCTTGAAAAGAGAAAAAAGTTTGAAGTCATTGCTATTTTAAAGCCAAATTGTGCCAAAACCAGCAACACTAAAAATCATAGGAAAAAAGTAATTGGCACCTATTGTGCAGGAAGAGTTAAACTCAGCCTATGGCTGCTTAGAAGAATTGCTGTGAAATAGTGTGAGAATAGTGTGCTTGAAAACTTCTCTATTTTTGCAGTTACATCCCTCGTGAGTCCCTTTAGCCGTTGTGATTAATGCGAAGGAAGGTGAGGAAAGAAAGGTGTGAGAACAAAGAAGGAAAGGAATATAAATAGCAAAAATGACTAACTTAATTTTCAGATTGAAGAAGCAGCACAGAAAAACCCACATGGTGAGAGTGAGTTGTATACAAGTTGTCTCTGCTCTTCTGCCAGCAGTGCAGGCTGTAGCCGTGATGTGTTTGCATGTTTTGGAATTGATTTTTGAGCAGCAGATTAATTTCCTGCTCTAATATTATTTGCAGAAGTGAGAATGCTGTGGAACCATTGGATTAGCTTGTCTGCCTGTGGCTTTCTGCTCAGCCATAGCTAATATAAGCCTAAGAAAAATTTTGAAGGTCTGTTTCACCCGTGGTGTATTTTATTCCCTCAAATCCAGTTCCACTAGGTTTGCACATGAATATGATGGCCTTCAGGCACTGCACACCCCAGGCGTGGGTGGTGGTGGGAGGAGGGCAAGCTCGCTCTCCCTACACGAGTTTTCACAAGATTTCCCTCTGGAAAACCAAGGGGAAAAAACCCTAGTGGGGCGAGGTTTTCCTTTGGTAAAAGACTCCTTTGTGTGCCAGGTTGCTTTATTCCAGTTATTTCATCAGAGTTATTATCTACTGATTAGTTGTACTTGCCTTGTGAAATAAGACCTTCCTGCATGATGCTGGCTGACCTGATATCCCCATTCCTGATGCTCATTTCTGGTGCATATTTGGAAGTTATTTGGTTATTCCATTTCTTCCTAAGGTTAAGCTAGGAACCAATTTTTTACTAGTTTTTCTGTTCCTGAATGGCAAACATTTCCTATGAGGGCTGTGCAGCTGGTTACAGCACAAATTTGTTGTTCTTTAAGATAGCAGAGTTTCAAGCCTGGAAAATTTGAGGTCAAATTTTAGGTCTAAATAAATGCAAACTACTGAAAATCTTCATATCATTACCCTCTGGATTGCTGCCTTGGGAGTCTAACACCAATGTGGGGGAAAAACAGTATTAACTTGCCTTGATCCTGTGTAGAATTGAACACTGCTGATAATTCCATCTTCAGAGATGGAATGTACCATGCACATTGAAATGTGTTGTTGTTTAAAATAAACTAGAGGGGAATAAACCCACTGATTAATGACAGTGGTTAAGTTTTGAGAGGATGTTTATGCTTTTCAGCTTGCTGGAGATAGGATCCCAGCTACTGTGGCCTTGTGTCTGTGAAATGGCACAGAGAGCAAGCAGCAGGCATTTCACTACCTCTTCATAAAATAGCAGTGGATTGTGTGTATGTATTCCCTCTAATCTGTTTTCTTTTGTCATAACAGATTTTTAGAATTGCATGTGTTTCTTCTAAATTGTTATGAAGAAGCCTGGCTGTTTGGATGCTTCCAAATTAATCTACCGTGTTTGTAATTAAACAGAGAAAGAATGTGTTCAGGTTTCAGTGGCACTTCAGACGGATGTGATTTAACTAAACTAATGAAGGCACATCAGACAAGACAAATTCCAGACTGTTTGTGCCTTGACCAACCATCTGTGCACATACCTCCAGGTACTGCTCATGTCTCAAGAGGCTTTTCTACATGAGCAATTATTACCACTCCTCTTTGAATTGGAATGGCAAGCCATGGCAGGAGTCTCTTGAAAGCAGCTATATTTACCACTCTGCTTTTCAGTGAAAAATATAATTGTGTTGTGGATGTTTTAATTAATCCTGAATTTCAGCGTGTGCAAAATACAGTAGGCAAATGGGTCAGTGTGTGAGTTCTCTCATCTCTTGCACATGAATTCCAGCATCAGAAGAAATGTGCAGAAGGAGCACTCCTCGTTCAGAACTTTCCTAGTGGGTTGTAGACCCATATTAAGTTCTTAGTGCCTGGGAATATATGTGTACAAATAAGACTGTGTATACATATTCTCCTTCTACATAATAGCATTTTTTTTCCTAGTTACTTTTCTTTCTTATTCAAAAGGTTATTCAAAATTACTCTGGACAACCACCCATTTCTTCAACTATATAATGACCAGCAGTAACATGATTTGACATGCCAGACTTTGATAGGGTTCTTCAATTGGAAAATACAAATAACAAATAATTTCAGGACTATTTCTTTTTATGGAAGAAGAATAAGATATGCTGCAGGTAATGGCTTCTGTGAATACTGAATGATTTAAAAAAAAATCTCATTATGTTTTACTGTATATCTTTTCCAAAGTGAGTTTTTGTCTAGAAATATTTGAGTCTTCCCTGTTTTCAGGGCATGTGTTTCTAAAGATGAGTTTCACCTCTCAGTGTGCCAGGTGGGACTCCCTCTGACATGAACCTATGATTCCACACATTTTTTAACCATAGCAAAGCCCTTTTAAGCAATTCCTCCTGCCTCTTTTCCTGGTTATAGCAACACAAGTGTTAGAGGGTTGGTGCAGTGCAGCAGATGGGGAACCCCTCTGTGTTCGCATTAGCTGTGCAGGCAATGCTGGAAGTTTTGGGCTGGCTATGCCATCAGGATGTGGTTTGGAGGATGCAGATCAGATATCACAAATCCTTTTCTTTTTGGGTCAGAGAACTGCCCATTTCTGGACATCCTCACTGCAGAACCTGGTCTGCCAGAGAAAATGTCTGGCTGGGGGGAGGAACAGTTGCCTTGTGGCTGCTGGTCAGCAGGGCAGTTCTCAACAGACTTTGGTTTTTGGTAACACCAGAGCTGGCTTGGCCCATGGTTGTAAAGTAGTAAGGAAGCTCCTGCTGGGTTGGATTATTTCTCTGACCAGTGTGACAGCCTCTGTGCAAGAGGAGCTCACCCAGCCCATACTGCTTGGTAGAAGAGGGGTTCTTATACTACATGTATTAAAGCAGTGGTAGAAAGGAGTCTGTTAAACTGTGTAACCCTGTGTGTGTGCCATTTGTGTGTGAACTTTGTCATGGGGAAGTGGTAAAGCGGTTTTTTTTTTAGGCTGGAAAGAGAAAATCCTTCAATTTTAAGCTTATACTGTGTGCATTTCAAGTTTTTTTTTTTTTTTATCAAGACTAGGATTGAAGGTGGGGTAGCTTTTTCTTATTCTTGCAGTGTGTTCTCTTCTATGCAGGCAGAATATCCCTAAATATGCACTGGAGGAGTAAAATGTGTGTTTGGCACTGAATTTTAGTTGTATATTAAATAAACCTGGGTATGTGGCTCTACTTAGTATTGAAACTCTCTGTCCTTGCTGTTAGTACAACTTCTGTAATTCCAGATGATTGTGATAAAAAAGCAGAACACTTTGTTCAGGACCTTTTAACGGTCTGCTGCAGGGAAATAAAAATCAAGTCTTTGCAAAGAGCAGTCACAGGACTCAATATTCACAACTCCTCTTGCTTCTGCCAGGTTCTCTGCACTTGTCTGCCATAGCTGGAAGAGGTTCTTTGGCTTTGTAAAATACAGAAGATAGGAAGAAAATCACAGAAATAAAAATGTTCTTGGCTTCCAGCCCTATAAATAAGCATGGGTGAAACCTTCTAGGAAAAGCAGAATTGGGTATCTTGATGTGGTTCCACTACTTCTGGAATTTCAGGAAAACTGACGTAACCTGTTGGGTCATGTTATTTGACCATACATGGCCATTGGGGTTTAGATAGTTACGCTTCATTCTCCTGTGTGTTTTAATTTTCTCTCTAGTGCCGTGTGCAACTAATTTTTGTATTACTAATTCACATATTGAATTAATTTAAGGAAATGGAGTCATCTCAGGGATCAGTAGAAGGCTGAGGTACTGAACTGAAAATCAAGTTTGCAACAGTAACTTGCAGACATCAAAAAGATTTGGAAGTTTTGTTTGGGGACAGAGACATCAAACTTGGATGGTTGTTTCTTCTTTGCTCTACAGCAAAGTGGAAAGCTGTGATTTCCATATTCCTGGAGGAAGCTAGACAGGGAGATGCAGCCTCTCACTCCTTGTTGGCGTTGTTGTGACCTGTCCCAGCCAAACCTAGGGAATGTAGACGCACAGGAAATATCTTTTTAAACTTTAAATATAGTCAGCTTTCTAGACAAAACCCCAAATTTGAGTTAGTACCTGAAAAAAAGGCTGTGGGTTAGTATTTGGCAGTTCATATTTTAGCTAAGGAAGAATTCTCATATCCTGGAATGTGACCTGGCTCTTTGAGTCGTGTCTGGTGTTTTCTTCTATCGGTGTTCCCAATTTGCAGGAAAAAAAAAAAGAACTGTATTCAGACCTCACTTTCTTTGTATTAATCAGCTTTGCATCCCCTGAGGGAGGAGGAACACTGGGCTATAGGAGGGGTGTGAAAGCACAGCTAATAAATCTGTTTTAAGTAGGATGGATGAACAAATAAGCTCAAAAAGTGCATGAGGCCTGTGTTTCCAAAGGGTTTGGCTTTGCAGTGAAGTCTGCCAGTCTCATAGTGGATGTGTTCACTCTTCCTGGAATACATCTTTGTGAAACACTGCCAAAAATTCCTGCCAGTGGCTGTGCCTTGTAGCCAGTACTGCTGCTGGTATCATCTCTGCTGGGGTCGTAGCAGACCTGACAAATAGAGGAAACCCGTTTTATTTATGTTTTCCTAATTTTTTTTTTGTTTTCTCCTTTCAAGGGAGGCAAGTGTAGACACGGCTGTAGTGACAAACCATTAATAAAGCAAAAGGAATGTAGCTGCAACACTTCAAACAATGACACGTAGCAAATAAATGTCAACATATCCGTTGTTGTGCCTGGAATGGAAATATTACTTGGAAAATATGTTGCTTCAAGCTACAGTATGGATTTTTTTCTCCAGAAAATATTATCAGTGCGATGTTTAAACTGTTAAAGCTTGGCTTTTGGGTTCAGACTAAATGAATGTGTCTTTTGTTTGGGGACTGGGGTTTTGTTTTGTATGGGTTTAAAATAATTTCTGTGAATGTTTTGTTCTTTACAAATAAACTGTAAATGTAAATATATACATTTGCACAGACAAATATAGATGCATAAATAAGTGCATGTATAGCCAGAGTAGTTGGAGGTACAGCTGGCTGTTCACGAAATCAGTCTGTTTCCTGAAAGCTGTTCATTCATGTGCTCTCTGGTGCTCATTATTGGGCTCTTTCAGTCCTTTTCTGAATCCCAAGTAGTTAAGAAATGGCTCAAAACCTCACATTATTCTCTTCTTCCTTGGTAAACAAACAGAACCCCCCAAAAGTGAAGTTGTACTACCCCACTCCTCCTCCTCCACCTCCAAATCCCAGCACCTCTGACCATTGTTGTTGGACTCAGATGTTTCTCAAAATTAAAACATGAAACTGTGAAGTAATGAGAAGCAAAAGCTTTAGGATGTACCATCCTAACAACTGTATCTCAAGCTTCTGGAGAGCTTCTGTCCTGTAATTGAGTCTTGCATAAAAGGAGGGATTTAATTTAAAGGTGGATGAAAACACATTGCCTCTGTTTATGTCTTGGTGAAGTGATGTTTAGAAAAGTGGTGTTTTCTCACAGATGAGAACAGTGGAAAGAGCTGTGAGAGTTGTGCTGATTTTGGTACTCAGTTAAATTAAAATGCTGGTCTTGAGCTGTGTGGCTGGAGGTCACATTGCCAGGTTTGCACATCTTCTGAAAAACAGATGTACTTTCAGTCTTCTGGTTCTGCTTAGATGTGAAGGGCCCCGTTTGATGACAGTGAAAAGATGGGACCCGTGATTCAGTCTGTGTGGGCACTGCCATCACTTCTAAATCACACAAGTGCTCCTCCTCAGGAGCTGGAGAAGCAGCTCTTGGTCAGGCTCATGTTTCTGATCATGAGGCTGTGCAGGTGATGGGATTGCAGTGAGCTCTGGAAGAGGATGATGAAAATGAAGACAGTGTATTTCAACTAAACTAATAATTTAGTTGTTGAACTAAAAAAAAAAAAGTTATTTGGGGCCAAGGGGACATAAGATTTGCTCGACCCCTGGTGAGACTGGCTCAGTCCTCCATCTGCTCTGGAGCAGCTGAATTCAACTCCTGGTTTATGGCTCTCTAGTCGTGTCCCGTGCTCTTTGCCAAAAATTCCCCTTTCTGTACTCTGCTGGAGCACTCTCTTCATCTTGTGCCAGCTACCACCTAAGTCACGGCATATTTTTTTTCTAACTTGAGTTTGGGATGTATATGAAATTATTGAGGATGGCATTGGGATTCTCTGGCATGAGGTGTACTAAGGAGGCTGCTCACCACTGGACATGTGAGGTTGCTTTGCTTAGGAGTTGTTGTGTACAAGTCTAGATAAACTACGTGATGAGATCATCCGTTTTATTCACTAGAGCTGCATTATTGCCCCATAAACCAGCATGATGATACCCTTAACACTGAATTAAGACTTTTTTTTTTTTACAAGGCAGCTTCTCATGGTTTTACTGATGCTCACGTATCACATCAGTTAGCTGTGAAAGGGGGAGGGTGTGCTGGAAGTGATGTGTGATTTTTCACAAATCCTTACATGATGTCATCATTTTCTGTTACCCTTCCTAGAACGGGGTGTTCAGAACATTGAGGATGTACTGTCCCTCCTGCTCCAGCAGAAGCCTTAACCCTTTTGGGTTGTGATTAAGTGGAAGTCAGGTGTCTGGTCTTTGTTTTGTAGTGGCAGTTCACACTGTTTACGGGGCCCTAGAAAGAAAATAAAGGTGTTTGGCTTTGAAGTGTGGCGGTTGAGTGAAATTGCTGTAATGTCTTAACCGTGCGGGTGACGCATTCCAAGAGCTGTGGCACCAAGCAGGATGGTGATTGAAGAGCAAAATAAGTGTCTCAGAACTTGCCTATTTCAGCAGTGAAGGCTGAGGTTTATAACTGTGGGAAAGAGTAGAGATCTGGCTAGTTGGTTTTTGGAATTCTTGCATGGAAACTTGACTTTCCACGCTCTTGATATAACAGTTAAAACCTCCGTTCTGAGCCTGGAGCTCCTGTACGCCTCCTGGTACAAAAGCTCCTGCTTTAGTTCCTGAATGGCAGAACTGAAGTCTAGAGCAGGGCTTCTGCAGGGTTTTTAACTGCTGCTTTCTCTTGCAGGAAGTCTGTTGTGGAAAATTCTCCATGAATGTACGTCACAATGATGATGACCGACCAAATCCCGCTGGAGCTGCCGCCGTTGCTGAACGGGGAGGTGGCCATGATGCCTCACATCGTGAATGGCGATGGATCACAGCAGGTCAGAAATTGGCTGGCTTAAATAAACTCACTCTGGGTCAACAAGATATTTTCAAGATGGGGAAAATGGTTTTCTGTAACACTAGGGAGTGCAGAGTATTTCCTAGGATGTAGAAATCTGCCTTTATGCTGAAAAGACATTAAAAACAATGATTAAAGTGTACCAGTGAATTGAATGTGTTTGTTTGCACATGTGTTCATTGAAGTAAAAATAGTGGAATTGAAACAGTGGCTCTAAATGCTGCATATTTGAGGGCTTTGCAGGAAGTTAGTCTTATGATTTACTTGTGCTCACTCTTGTCCATACATCTTACTAGCATTTGTAGAGAATTTTAAGATTTTAAAAATGCGGAGATGAGGCAAAAAAATGGAAGTAAGGAAAGAAATGGAGAATAGCAGTGTGATATCTGCTATTCTTTGCTTACCTCACTATACCTTTCCCAGCAGGCCTGTGTACTACCCTGTGCTGCATTATAAGAAGTAGATGTGAATTTTGAGTGGGTTTTTTAACAAAGTCAAGTTTACAGTTGCTTTTATTTTTTTCTGGGAGATACTCTCTAATAACCTTGGTAAGAAGCTGGTGGAAAGATCATGAGACCACAGCTATGCCTTCATGTCATGATACAGCCTGGAGGTTCAAGCTGGTGGGTGGTAGGTTCCCAAATACGTCGTCTGGGGTCAAGGGCTCTCTTTGGAAAATGTCTACCCTGGCAATATTTTTGTGTTGCTCAATTTGGTTCTCCCCTCACATGAGAAATTTCAGCAAAGTATTGTAACAAAGGTAGAAGCGAGCTGTCCTTCTTGAATCAGTATAAGAGGGCATTCTGTTACTTCTCCTTCCTTGGATCATTTGTTCCTCCTTCCAAGCTGTGTTTTGAGTTTGATCAACCTCAAGAGGAAGAATAATTTCGGCTTTCATGGTGAGCTTCTAAGTCTTTTTGGTTATCTGAAATCTCATTATGATGTAGATTTTCACTGTTGCGATTAGTTTGGGTTTTTTTAAAGTCATTTTTGCAAAGCGTGCTTTGATTGGTAAAAACAGAAAGGAATGCTTTCAGTGGCTATATTTACCAAATCTAATATTAGTACACTTACATGAAGGAACGGTCTTATTCATACTGGAAAGGATAATTGTTATTGAAATACACACTTTCTTCTTTGCTGGAAACCACTTATCAGGTCAGACTGTCCTGTCAGTGGGTTCTTCTGTATTACAGAAAGAGTAAGTGAAATCTTCTGAGCCCTCCTTTGAGATGGTGCTCTAAGCCCAGTCTTTCCATTTCCCCATCTTTGAGTCAGCAGCCTGGTTTGGCAGATGCCTCTGTTGCCTTTAAAGTAATTTCTCAGCTAATGTTTTGCATTAAAAACAATTGCAGATGCACTGGAAGCACACTGCTTCTTGCTTTTGCTGTGTTATGCAAGCACGACTGAGTAGAACAGTTCTGGGCCAGGTCCCTCTTCTGTGTGTTTGCTGGATGATGCTTTTAGATTTCATCTCCTTATTTCTTGAAGTACCTGTAGCTGAAATACCAGATTTCCATGAGACTTTTTTGGCTTCTAGTCTGGATGTGCCCTCATCTCTTGTAAAGCTTAACTACCTCTGTGCTTTGTTGTTTTCATCCTATTCCTGAAGCTTTAGGCGATGTCTTTGCTTTTTAAAAGTACAGTTCTAAAAATGGAATGAAATTGGAATAAATGCTTTATTTGATCTTGGCAAATGAACTATGTTAATTGCTCTTAACCTGTTTTTTTGTAATGTGGAAACAAATGTTAAGTGTTTGTTGAAAGAGATTTATTTGAGTTACCTGTGAGGTGGGAAGAGGCTTCAGGATAGATTCACATAGGAATGACTTCCTTCAGAAGGATGGTTTATATGACTCCCTAAATAGGTTCTAGCTTTAGGAGGACACACATTTACAGGGTGTAATTACAGTCTGCATTAGAAGCTGGTGGTGAGAAAGCATCGTAGGAGGGCTGGTGGAGGACGAGGAGTGTGGAGTTTTCCAGGCTGCCCTGTGGCCAGCAGGCAGCTCGGTGCCTCGTGCTTTGGGGCTGACAGAATGGAGGTTCTGATGGGCTGCCCTGGGCACGCTGGCTGTTGCTCACCCTCATGTCTTACTGGATTTGTGGAGCCTCAGCTGTGCCAGCACCACAGAGCTGCTTTAGGAGCTGTGCCTGGAAATGCTGAGCTCCAGGGAAATGCCTTTCCTCAAAAGACCCGTTCTTACACACATAGAACTGAGCAGACTGGAGCTGGTGAAACACCTTGGCCTTGCCAGCAGCCAGATGGAAAGTGATGCAAAAGGCAAATCTGCCAGTGCACAGGCCTGCAGTGTAAGGCAATTGCATGGGAACATTCCCTTTCTTTATCTTCCTGAGAGTGAGGGCTGCAGAGCTGCACAAGGCAGGGCAAGGAATGTCTCTGCCTGCTTAACAGTAATCCCTCTCCTCTAGACTACCCAAAATGGCATTTCTAGCACTGACTTATTTTTTTTTTTAGTTTCCCACACTTTATTTCCATTACTGCTGACTGTGTTTAATGCTTTCATGTTGCTTCCAGAGCTGTTTCTGCTTCTAATCCACTTGTAACTCCTTAGGGAATTCAGGGAGCAATAATTAACCTTTTGGTCCAAGAATTTCAATGGTTTCCTGTAGGTACTCCACTACAAGCTCTAAAAAGCTTGGAGTATAAAGTGGAGGGGCAGCTAGCTGTGCTACAGCACATCTGTACAGAATGTTGGGCTAATTAGTTGGGAAAATTTTATTTCAGCTTGGTTCACTCATTGCACCTGCAGAGGTGCAGCAGGTTTTCTGCTTGCCTGCCCTTTGTAAAGCTGTGTTTACCTTCCCTGTGGTTTCACCACTTGGCTTAAGCTTAGGCACTGTACATAGTGCTGTGTGTGCTTGTTCTTGTCTTTTAGGGTCACAGGCTTTAAATGAGGGAGACAAGAGTATAGCTGAATGAGGAACAAGATTTGGTACTTTGCTGTGCACCTTGCACAGCTGAAAGCACTTTAGCTGGGTTTTGTACTGAGCCACAGCATCTGAGCTGAGTGAATGAACTTTCTGCCAAAATTTAGTTACTTTTTTATGGTTTCTCGATTTATTAATTTATTTTATTTTTACTGCTTCTTTGGTGTGTGTGTTTTAAGGTTGGATAAATTAGGAGGTTCAGGATCTGTCACTTGCGAGTTTTGCTGTAAAGAGCACTCGTGATAAACTGAATTGCTTCATGCCTCTTATTAGTACCTCTAGTTTTTGTCCAGTCAATAAAAAAAAAGTCTTTTTCAGACACAATTTATGAAGTATTAATTTTTAAAAGTCAGCTTTATTGTTTAAGATGTAACATGTTCCCTGCTTTTTCTTACTGAAGAGATGCTGAAAGTGATTAGCCTACCTGCTCTGTGTGACTGAGAATAGTATTGCACACAGAATGGTGTGACTTCCCTCGTCCTTCCTGTGGGATGCACCTGGGAATTTATTGGGGCACAGTCTTTTAAAGTAGATAACAGAATGGATACAACTGTTTTTGGGGTGGTTTTTTTTTGTTTTGTTGTTTATTTTTTTCCCAAAAGATGCAATGCATTCTATGAGTTATGTGCCATAGAAACTGTAAATACAGTAAACTTTAATGGTTTAAAGCATTTGTGAGGAACCTGGGGCTGGATCCCAGGTGTTGCCTATGATGTTGTGCTCCCCAGCTGTATGAAGAAGCATGATACATCTCATGGAAAAGGAAATTCACCACACGGGAAAATGTTTAATGTGGGGTTTCAATAAGCAAGCTGCTCTTTGACCTTAGCGAGGAAAATGTTCTCATAAGGGGGAAAATACTTTAAGTGAGCTCTGGGACTGAATTGCATCACGTGGATTCAGGAGAACATCATCCTGCTCACTGCTGTGAGGGGCCACAGAGCAGGTGGGGGATGATGGCTTGACTTGATTGTGAATTTTCTGCTTGGAAACAGAAAGTTTTTTGCATAAGTAAACCAGTAGTGTACAAAAGAGATTAATAGTGTATGCCCTTAGTCCTTATCAGGTGGCATTTCTGGCTTTGTTTGAGAGTGTTTTCTCCCCGGTGTCTGTAGTTTTATATCATAGAGTGGTTTGGATTGGAAGGGACATTAAAGCCCATCTATTTCCACCCCCTGCCATGGCAGGGACACCTTCCACTGTCCCAGATTGATCCAAGCCCCATCCAGCCTGGCCTTGGGCGCTGCCAGGGATCCAGGGGCAGCCACAGTTGCCAGGGCTTCCCCACCCTCATAGTAAATAGATTTCTTCCTAATATCCAATCCAGAGCTTCCCAGAGTCAGTTTATTTATTTCTGAACCTGAGCTTGTTCCTGCATTAGCTTTGTGGGCTCTTCTTCAATCTCTTCCCCTGCTTCTCTTGGCCATGGGAGTTGGATAGTGGGAGCAAGGGAGGCACGAGTGACACGTGCTTGGCTTGTCCTGCAAACTTAGTCTGGACATACTGGGAGGGATTATAAATATTTATAGTAGCTATGCAACTTAGTAACATTCATCACTCAACAAACATGACTTTCAATAAAATAGAATGGCGTTCTTAAATGCAAAATAAATGCAAAAAGAGCTTTATGGAGGTAACAAGCTTTCTCTGAGGATGCATCAGGTACGGCTGGGTTTCAGCACCAAGTGGATTAAACTGCTGAGTTAAACATCCAAGTACTTTTTAGGGGAAAGAAAAATCCTTTGTAACTGTGCTGTTGACGCCCTGCTCCCAGCTGTCATGTGCTCCAGCTTTTTGGATGGGAGCAGGCCAAGGACTGGAAGTGGGCTGGGGTGACCTCGGACATGAGACCACACCCTGAGATGCTGCCAGCCAGCAGTGAGGGCTCCAAGTGACCCTTCAAGTTCTTCTCCTCTGTTGCCATCTCATAATTATGCATACTTGGGACCATGAATATTGGAAGAGGCATAGCACAATTAAAGATCATCTGGCTTTGTTTTCATTAAAATAGAGATGTTATCTTTACACTTTTTTTATTGCTTTCCTCAGATTTTTTAATTAAAAGCTTTAGAAACGAGGCTTCTCATGAAGATCCCTTGTGTGACAGGGAAGAGGGAAGCTGTGTTCCAGGCTGCAGAATATGGTTTTGTTGTTTATGAGGATGTGGGGAAAAATAAATCATGGAATTAGTTTTATATACTTAGTGTGTATAAACAAAAGAAGTTGCAGTGTGCCTTGACATTATTTATCCCAGGCAAGTGGGACAAGTCAGGGGTGTTGGCTGGCAGGTGCCCTATATATAATACTCAACATGTGCTGGCCTTAATGGTTTGACCTCGTTTCTGCATCTCTTTGGTCAGTGCTGTGCAGTTGTGAGCCCTGGGTGTTGTGTACTGCAGGGGGGACTGGGTGCTGGGATGGATAATGGGGAACACCCCAGCATCCCAGTTTTGGGAAGGGCGGGGATGGGGCTGGGTTGCAGCCTTTGGAAGGATCGTGCCTGAGGAGCGTGGTTGCTGCTCCCAGGTTTGAGGCCACTTGGGTTTCATGTCCTCCCTTTGTGCCCAGCCCTTGCTCCACTGCTGCCCCACATCAGTCACACCTTGGCTATTCCTGTTTGCTCTTGATATTGCTGCCTTCCCCCAGCAGTAGCCTGCAAATGTTTTCTTGGGCCTCAAAGGTGGCTGATTTGGGCATCTGTCATTAAGGAGTTATTTCCATATCTATAACATTTTAATAGAAGCTGCTGTATATAAATCCCACCCTCTGCCCACAGGCTCAGGATATGGGTACAAAGCTGTGTGGCTGCTGCTCTACAGGAAACAAATTTCTTACTGGGACAATTTGTTTGTCTTTTAAACCCTGTGTGATTAGGCAAGGATGCTGCTGCTTCATTTTGACCATTAAAAGTAACAGCTGTGATTGGGAATATCACCTTTTTTTAAAGCAGAACCCCAAGGAATTATTGTTAAGGGACAACTCTGTGTGTGCTAATGTGGACACTTGTGCTGGTGATGGAGTCCTGGGACAGGAATTTGTAAAACTTCTGATAACTCTGTGGTAGGCACCTGCCTTGGGTAGGAAGAGGAATCTGTCCTGCTTTAGGGAGAGGATGGAGCTTTACATGCACGGGGCATCAGTCTTAGGTAGTCTATTTTATGAGGACCTGGACCAAGTTCTTCCAGAGTTGTAAAGGTGTGCAAGGGCTTCTGATTTCTGTTAATACAATTTGTTAGTAAATAACCAGCTTTAAGGCTGTTGGTTAGACACGTAATGCAAACGAGCTGATGAAATATTTCTGTTTCTTGGCCTCTTCGTGTTCTGGTTTCTTGTTTATTGGTTGTTTTGGGTTTTTTTATTAAGCTCGATGACATTGCTTTGCTCTGCACATCTTTTGACCAGCTGCCCATGTCCTGTGGTGGATAATTCACGCCTATTCATAGCAGAAGAGCACTTAAATGCTGTCACTTAAATGTTGATTGTTCGGAGATTAGGGATGGAATGGCTTTGTGCCTTTTATCTTTTCTGAACTATTTACTGTGCTCTGTATGCTGGATCAGATCCACCCTGATCAGTGCTCCCTGAGAAATGATTGTTCCAGACAACATAATGACTTTCATATGTCATTTTCTGATTTCCAGCTTGAGCTTTAAAAATGCTGGTGGAATAATGGGTTTCTGTAGGATTACTGTAATTCAAAAGGTCATCTAGGTAATAATTATCTTATGCATTTGGCTTAAGGAATTCAGAAGCACAACATGGATTCAAATTCTCTTTGCAGATTGAATGATTGAGTTTTGCATGCAGATGTCCCAGAATATAAAGACTAGACCTAAATTTAGAGAGAGCTTTCACAAAAAAAAAGTAGATTATAATTTTGGTACAAATTGAAAATTTAATTTATTTCTTGATTGAACTTCTGACAAAGCAGTTAGCAGAAATGTGTTTAAAGTATTTCAGTGAAAGTTTCACGAGCAGCAAGGTGGGATAAATGGTTTCTAGTTCCCAGTGAAACTGTCCATTTAAGAAAGGATTCTAAATCATAGGCTTTAAACCCATTGTTTCAGACACCTGAAAATGAATTAAGATAATACAACATACTATGACCTGGACATACTTTGGTGCTTCCTGGTCCTTGTGTTATCTCATCATCTGCAGGATTCAGCAATGGGAGACTGGGATGATCGTTTTATTTTTTTAAAAAATTACATTTTTTAATAAATAGTTCATTACTGGTTCTGTGTGCACCTGTTGAACTGTGTGTGTGCGTACAGGTTTTGCTTAACTGAGATTTGTTATGTGCAAGACTGAAATACAAATTTTTGAAAACATAATGGATCAACTCCCCACAGCAAAATCTTTTATTCCTGTGAACTTGAAATCCCATTATGGGTTGGTGCTGCATGTTGGAGTTTATGTTCTCATGTGCTAGTGGTCTGAAGGTTTATGTCCTTAGCTACCAGCATTTGGCCAAGTTAAACACACCCTCAAGATTTTGGTGTGGAACCCAAAGCCATAATTCTCACCTGTGTGCCATTCAGTTACATCTTTATTTCACCTCTTAAAATGTAGGTGAGTTTTAGATGTCTGCCTGCTCCTGGAGTCTGGGACCCACAGGTGTGATGATGCCAGTTTGTGCCCTCCCTGCTTCCCCACCCCTTTCAGAAAAGGGATAGCACAGTTACTGTTTTGGGGAGATTTTAATTTTTGGAGCTCTCAGGATACAAATGTTTATTTATTTTTCTTTCTGCAGGTCTTTTTGGTTCAAGTTAATCCAGGTGAAACCTTTACAATAAGGGCTGAGGATGGAACCCTCCAGTGCATCCAAGGTAAGAGGATGCACAAACATATGGATGAGCATTGCTTTGCTTCATGGAATACCTGTTGTGTCCCCTCTCCAAAAATATGATTTGTAGCTCTGAGAATGCACTGAAGCCCTGAGGAGTGAGAATTTGCAGACGTGGCTGCTCTCTGTATTCTAGGAGCTCAGTATCTCGGAATGAGTCATGCATTTCTTGGAAGTCCAGGAGGATTTCTTTCTTCTGTTATTTATCAGTCCCATCTTGCAGCCTCCTTGCATCTTTTCTGTGTCACCCCCTCCATTTAAGCAGTGGAGGAGTGGGTGGTTCTTACTTGGAGTTCCATCCCCATGGAAATGATGAATTAATAGCTGTTTGAGATAGACGTTACAGAAGCTTCCCTGGGCACCATCCAGGGTTATTTGGTCTTGATGAGCAATAATAACAGCAATTTAAAGCTGCTTGTTGAGATTTATAGCCATCATGCTGTGTGGTAAGGAATTGGTCCATGTGGCAATTAACAGAGGAATAAAGCTGGCTACTCCTTTTATTTAAGAAGAATGCTTTATTCTGGCTTAGTGCAAGAAAGATTTCCATTACAAATATAATTATGACCCCATTTATTTATAATTTTGTTCATGCTCAAAGTGGTGTTCAGACAGTCTATTTAAATGAATGCAACTTGAAACCTCATGGTTCTGTATTCTCAGCATTTTGACGTGTTTGTGCCAATGGGACTTGTTTGGTACTCATCAGCAATCTTTCATAAAATTGATTTAGAATTTCTAGAATAAGATTGTCTCCTTTTATTTGCTATAGCTGCAGTATTGACTGCCAAGGCTCGTGTATATTTGTATACACTCTTTCAGTTTGGCCTGAAAATTTTTAATATTCTTTTCAAGCTAAAGCTTCTGATCTTACTTTATTCTAAAATATTTTTATTGCTGAATTAAGTACGTGCTGCAAACTGACTGTGGTGGGGTATGCTTTTTTTTCTTTTGGTAAAACTGCTCTTACCATGCAGTTGTGGAACTTAATAGTGCTCTACTGTGGAAGATCTGTTGTAATCAGCCTGAAAATATACTAAGATTTGCATATGTGACAGTTCTGGTTTTTGCTCTGAGGTTATTCTAGAAGACAAGCTTATGCTGTGTGCAGTGTTTTTGGAAATTACACACCCCCTTGCTCCACAAAAGTTGTTGTCTTTTTTTTCCTCCTGTGATAGAGTTTTTGGTATGTTTAAAGGTTATGGAGTATTTGGTGTGTTTAAAAGTGAATGTATTTCTATGCATAGGGCAGCACTCAGACAATAATGATGCATTTTCCAATGCTCCCACATTGCACTATGATTAGCAGGATAAGGAATAATTTTAGCACTATGTTAAGACAGCCTGAAAGTCTCTTTTTGGGCAGTGCCTCTCGGCTGGTAGCTCCCTGTGGAATAGATGATTCTTGCTTTTTCCTTACTGCCACGTACACAGGCTTATGACATAAGATGTGCTGCTGAATATTCAGAGTGTGAAGGATGGCTTTATTACAAATTGGGTGACTCTCCTGAGTTCAAGGACTGAACACTGTTAATAAAAACTTGAGATGTCAGGCTCAGTAACACTGAATTCTTCAGGTTGCACAAAAGCTTTTCCCAAGTGATCATTCTGCAGGGACAGATAACTTTGCTTATGTAGCATAAATTTTTTTTCTTTTAAATTTTGCATATGAGCAGTATAAAATCTTCAGGTTATGCTCTTGGAGCCAGCTCTGGAAGCCCTGTGAGCCCCACTTTGTGTCCAGAACCCTGTTTGGCTCCACAGCTGTCGTCTATCTGTATGTGCTTTAGAGGACTGAGGCAAAAACAACAGAGAAGATTATTTAGTGAATCTTCATTTGTCTTACCCAGGTTGGAAGGAAGACACTTGTTTGAGTAAAACCTCTGTGAAATATCCTCGGTTTTAAACACCCTGAAATGTAATTAGCCACTAATTGAGTAATCACTGTTTTAAGCCAGAAAGAACAGATGCACATTTGAATGTTTCTGACATTTTGGAGTGGTGGAGGAATCTCAAATACAAAAACTTTTTCCAGTTCCTCAGGGTTGCAGCAGTAAGATAATCAGTGAAAACTTAAAAAAAAAAAAAGAAACCAAAACAAACCCTAAAATAAAAAACAGGAATAAGTATGTATTTGTAACTGAGGATGCATGGTGTCGCAGCAAGTGCTCTCCTCATTCCTTTTTTTTTTTTTGCATATAGTTGAAGATTACTTGTTTAAGACAGTTATTGATTAGCCCTGTAGATCACAGTGTAGGCCTGGATTAGGCAGCTCTTGGAAATGATGGTGACTGGGAGAAATTCAGCTGGTCAGTGAGCATGGAGAGGGTCTGTGGTTTCCTTGAGAAGACATTTAAAGAGAAAATAAATAAAAAACCCTGCAATAAATCTGGTCTTCCGGAGAAGTCCAGCCCTTGAGTGCACAGTCCACGTGGGGAGTTGTTTAGGGAAGCATCTGAACACTTCCAGGTGCTCTCAGCAGGAGTTGTGTTGTTGTCTGACTTCCTCAGGATTTGTATTCTCCATCCCATGTGGTAGAAGAGATGCTGTGCTGTGTGACTTTTGTAGCCTTCATAACAACAGCCAAATAAAGGAGTAAGGAAAAGGGGTGTTGGGGATTAATTGAGATTAATTTTTTAATAGTTGCTAGAAGGTGAATCGAGACCTGAGTTTGCCTGTGTGGGTGGGAGGCACATGGTGCTGCCCAGCTGGGCTGGGCAACACCCCAGGGCTTGCTGGCCACCTGGCCTGTGGGATGAAGGGGAAACATAAAGCACATCCTTTATTCATGTGTGATTCCATGGCCAGTCTTTGTTCCTTTCGGTCCATCTGGGTGTTAATGACCAATCACTGGTGTGCTTCCTTTGGGATTTCCCTGCTCACACCCAGAGTGAGCTTGGGGCTCTGACTGCAAAGCTGCCCCTCTGGGTGGTTCAGGGGAGCTGCTTTAGGATCTTCGTTCAGTGGCTTTGAAGATGGAACATGTGTATGTGCTCTGTCATCAGTCTTCTAAAAGCTGCTCTTTATATAAAGTTTGACAGGTATTAAATACTTCATAAATGTGTCAATACTTCATTTCCTTTTCACATATTCCCTTTTTATTTGTCAAAAACTCAGGACTTGACTGTTGCTAGCTCTGCAAGAAAAGGACAAGGGCAGGGCATAACCTCAGCCATTTCTTTACTCAGCTGTTAACTGTGGACCTTTTATTTCCTTTGTATGAAAGATTGCTTATAGCTAGTGCTGTGTGGAAACCTCAGTAAATGAAATATGGAGCAGGGTGAGAGCCTGGATTTGGGAACTACAGAATGGAATTGAAAAAGACCTCTGAATTAAAAAAAAATTATTCTGCTTTCTAAATTTCAGAATAAATAGCTCTCACATGAATCTGACATGTTCAGGAAACTCACGTTTCCCTAGTGGCTGATTAAAGATGAGTTTTTTAGCCAATATCTTAAGATCTTTGGTAGGAACTTTTGTGGCTGCCTGAGAGTTTTGTCATTCACACTTCAAAAATTCACTGTTTATGCATAGTTTGGGGCAGTGAAGCTGTACTTGAGAATCTGTTCAGAGCCTTTCCTGCCTGGAAGGCAATAATGCCAAGCTGTCACACCCACTGTGGTAGAAATAACATGGGCAAAATGATTATTCTGGTGCCACTTCAACTTGCTTGTCACCCACATGTTGAAAATATGTATGTACAGAGTATGCAGAGTATCCATTGATCATGCAGAACTGCCCAATTATTGCTAAATGGCCTTTTTATTGCCATCCATGTAAATGGTCCTCAAGCTGGATCTCATTTTCTGCCACAAACCAAACTGAATTTTCTGTAAGCATGTAAAGCTGCAAAAAGCCTGTAACAAGGTAGAACAGGTAGCAGAAAAGCAGCTGATGGAATAAAAAAATGTAATTCCTGGTAAATTCTGCCTAACCCATGCTACTGGAAATACTCTCTTGAAACTCACTTCTAGTCTTTGTCTTGTATGCCAGTACAAGGTTTGGAATAGTGACGAATAAAATTTGCCTAAAAAGAAAACAAATATGGTAAAGGGTTAAAAAAATCTGCTTTAATTTTGGCTGGAGCAGAGGGAATTCACCCTTGCATTAAACTGGCTTTTGTGATTTATTCAAGGACAAGGTACAGATGTGCGATGGCATGGAGGGAGTGTAGTTATGTTGGAGCATAAATATCTGTTGCAGACAAGGACCTAAATTGCTTTTGGGTGGTTGCGTTTTGAAATGAAAACAGGATAAAAGCCTAGACAATTTACTAATACTGATATTTGTTTCAAGTGATGTTTTCAAGTGTTTTGCCATTGAGGTTTGAAGTCTTTGCTTCTTATCTTGTAAAACAAAGAATGCAAGAATTAAATTTCAGTGGTGCTTTTTCTGTGGCTGTAAAAGTGAGTAACTGAAGAAAAAGACCAGAAGTATGCAAAAAATTTAGCAGTGGTTCCTAAAATGAAAGATTTCCTGGAATTATTATTCCCTTAATTTGGTGGGTGGGTGTGGTAGTGCAAAGGAATGGGTAATATTAAAGGCTTAACAGCTGTATATTTGTATAGGAAGAGTGTGTGTGTCAGTGAAATAAGGCTGTTAATGCAGTCCAAGCAAACCAAAGTGTGTTTTTTTTTCTTTCTGTGGTATAAGGTTGGAAATAAGGAAGTGAGTCAGTTTCTTGCAGGGGAGGAAAGAGTTGAAAATAGATGGGACAATGTGTGAGCAGGTGAGTGGTACCTGTGGAGTGTTCCTGGGTGGGGACAGAGGCACCGGGATGAGAGTGGGATGGGAACAGATGGATCACAGAATCCCAGAATGGTTTGGATTGGAAGGGGCCTTAAAGATCATCTCATTCAAACCCCCCTGCCATGGGCAGGGACACCTTCCACTATCCCAGGCTGCTCCAAGCCCTGTCCAACCTGGCCTTGGACACCTCCAGGGATGGAGCAGCCACAGCTTCTCTGAACAACCTGCTTTAGTCTATTAACACCTTCACAGTAAAGAATTTCTTCCTCTTACCTAATGTAAACCTGCCTTCTTTTTGATCAAAGCCTTGTCCTGTCACTCCATAACCTTGTCCACAGATCTTTTTGAGCCCTTTAGGCACTGGGAGGGGTTCTGAGGTCTCCTCAGGGCCTTCTCCAGGCTGAAGAGCTCCACTCTCAGCCTGTCTCCATAGCATCCTTCCCAGCATCTTCCTGTCCCTCCTCTGAATTCTATCCAACAGTTCCACCTTGTTTTCTTGCTGGAGACCCCAGAGCTGGGTGCAGTAGTTTAGATGAGGTCTCAGGGGAGCAGAGTAGAGAGGAAGCATCACGTCCCTTGACGTGCTGATCCCACTTCTTTTGGATGTCGCAGCAGAGGCTGGGGAGGAAAGAAGCCTAAGGAGACAGGAGAGAAAGGCCAGGCTCGGGTAGCTGGCTGTGTTTGTGCTGCCAGTTCACCTGCTGCATCAGGAGCTGGGAGCACCTGCTCCATCACTCTGCAGGGGCAGAGGCAGGTGTTGGATTTTTCATCAGTCAACCTGGCGTGGTTTCACTCTGAGATGAAAGAACAGCAGCACCTGAAGTCATGCTGCTTTGAGAGGCTTGAGAAGGCTGGACATACTTTAATATAAAGAGCAGCTGGTGAAATCTGCAGGTGGAAGGTTCTTTGGACCTCCAGGGCAGGCGCTGCCTGTGTGCTGGTGAGATCCAGAGGCTGGAGCAGGAGTCCCTTTGGTTCAGTACCTGCTGCAACCCAGAGCATCACCTGAATTATCAGAATTTGGCCCTGGTTATATTTAAAGAAATAAGTTTGTGACCGTGTTCTAAGTATGCTGCAAAGCACTGCATTGATCAGAGCAGTAAATTTGTCAGAGCAGAAAGCAACATTGTCCTTTCTCACCTGTACCTGCTGGTAGGTGGGAACTGCTTGTGGTCAGGCAGGCTCCTGGGGAAAGGCTCTGGGGCACATCTGCCAGGGTGCATGGCAGCAGGACAGGATGGACGTGCTTGGCTGTGGCAGGGAGGGAGGGGTGAAATGCTGGTTGAGCTCTGGTTCTGTTTCTCCTCGTTTCTGAAAAGTGTTTCAGCTCTTTCCACCTACGTGCTGCTGGGCAGGCTGGTTACACGGGATGGAAAACTCCTGTAGGAAATGCAGTTTCATTTCAGACTGTTTTGGTCATTAGGGCTTGCAGCAGAGCAGTCTGTGGTGGTGTTTTACAGCATAGCTCTTGGTATTAAATAGCTTTTGTTTATGCTTTATTTATTAAGCTTTGGCTCCTTTTCTTTCTGTTTACCAGCAAGGGCCCTTTTCACCCTATTAAGTTTTAGAACATAACTCTTACTCCTCATTTACATCACTTTACTTTGGCTCCTGGTACTTGGTGTCTAGATTTAGTGTTTGATGGAAAAGCCAGGCCTGCAATACCCATTGCTCTCCTGTAGCACAAACAAGGTTTTGATTTAAAGTTCTTTCTGTTAATGGACAAATGAGGAAATACCTGCATAAACATCTTCCAGAGCAAAGCTGAGGTTGAGAATAACTGGGAAGAATCCCATGTCAGTGTCTAACCAGCCTTTGTATTGACGAAAATATTTTTTAATAGATTTAACAGAGTCAATATTATCCTTTAGAGGCATTGTCACCATCTTCTGGGTTTGGTCACTTGAGTGTTTCAGCAAACTCAGCTCTGTGGCACAGGCATGTCCCCAGGCTGGGGATCAGCTGTTCCTTTCCTGTTGGGATGTTATCCATGGTGCACTCCATAGCTATAAACCACCAGCTGTTAATCATATAATCATAACAGACACTGGTTTTTTCACATTGTTGCCCAGCTAGAAAATACCAGAATTTGCAGAGGAGCCTTGCATCCTCTGTGATATTTCTGATGTTTTTGCTGCCTGTCAGAGATAGGATCTTTGCCCTTTCAGTGTTTGGTCACCTTAGAAAACTGTGGTCCCAGTGATGTATCCTTTATTCCTTTCATGTGCAATAAACAACTTTAAGGCTTTCATATCTTTGTGAACCATGTGTTGAAATCTAAGAGAGGGCAAAGAGCTGCTAACCTGGAGTAGATTTTTCCCATGTCATTGTCAGTGAGATCACACCACCATTGCCCGTTCATCTCATGATTTTATTTTTTTAGCACACCACAATCAAGTATAGGAAGCCATGCAAGAAGCCAAGAGTAAACAATGGGATGCTTTGTTTACTGTGTGAATAATCTTAGCTTCTCCATTTTAAATCCGATAATGCTAAGAATAATTATGGAAATTTATTTTGCATGTGTGTGATTAAATCTTGAACCAGATGCACCTGCACTTGTAGCTTTGCTGGGTGGAATATCTGGTTCTTTACAGTTGGTAGCTGTTATTTGCTCTAGCTCCCCCAACATGAGACAAAAGGAAAAAGAATCTTGGCATGTAATTACATTTTAATTTGGTTTAATCTTTTCAAATCCTAAATTGTGACTGTTTTATAGTACACTGAGAGAAAGGGACAGCGATACAGCTAAGGCTGGAAATATTTTGGAAATTCTATGAAATGTGGAAACCAGGGATTTCTTGAGACCCTTGCTGATGGTCTGTGGCCACCTGAGCTGGAGGGATGGCCAGAGGCTCTGCCAGCCCTGCAGCCTGGTCCCTGGGGAAGCTGCTGGGATGGGACCTGGCAGGCAGGGCTGTGTCCTGCTGATGTGGCCTCAGGGCACAGCAGCCCTGGAGAGGAGCAGGGCAGGGGCTGAGAAATAAAGACCTGAACCATTCTGGTTTGTACATATGTAAAAACCAATCATCCTGCTTCCCAGCAGAACAGCACCCAAATGAGCAGAGATGCACTTCTTGAAGCTTGTCCTTTGCTAAAATGGAGATATTTTGTTGGAATGCCTAAGAATCTGCTGCTGGGAAATGCGGGCAGCAGACTTTAAAGACAACTGTTAGAACATACGGTCAGGGTTATAATTTCAGACTTTTTTTGGGTTTGTAAATATACAGGACTTGTGTTTGGGATTTGTGTCTTATTTCCCTTGTGTGCATGTAAAAGAAAAAAAAAATATGTAGGTATGCGTGTGTCTGATATAATCAGGAATTGTGGTACATCCAAGGGCCCTTGGGAAGGCTGTCTTGTACCAGCATACTATCAATTTTTAAGTTTCCCAATATCTCTGATCTCAAGGTGCAGGAAAGCTCTGTGAGAGTGGGGGTATCTGCAGGAATGCTGAAGTTGTCAGCCCTGCTGAATGCAGCTAATCCTCCTAGTATGGACCTAGTGCATTCCAGTCAGTGGTGGCAGGATTGTCAAGTCCAAGATCCACAGGCTACAGACATTGCAAACCCATTAGTCAGTGCTTTTAGTCTTTTTACAGTGTATTAGTGCAGCTATAGTTCTGAATTAGTAAGGCCGTTGTAGTCAACTTTCTTAATCTGAAGTAATTATATTTATTGGCCAGAAGAATCATGAAATTATTCCATTATCCTTATTAAATTCCTTTACTCCGCATCACAGGCAAATACTGAGTTTCCCATGCTTTTTATTCTTCAATGTCTGTGATTCTGGTTCATGTTTGTTGTTCATGTAGGATATGTGGATTAGGATGGGGATGAAGCACTTTGTAACTTAGAGTCTTTGCAGAGCTTTTAGTATTATGATTCTCATTTTTAATTTTGAAACAAATCTCAACTTGGATAAGTGATAATAATTGACTTTAAATGGTAAAGAATGTAAATTGGGTTGTTGGTTTTGCTAAATTTTGAATTGTACTTATTCCCATCATAAAAAAAAAATAGTGTAGTGGTTGTTGAAAGCTGTATTGAATCAGCTGTTGATTCTGCTGTTATCAGGTTTCTGGGGCTGGGTAGCTTTCACTCTGACAGTCAAACCCCTTCTGTATTTAGATACAATTTGTGTGATCATATCTTCAAGAGTCTTGCTTGTTCCTTCTGCACCAGTGTTTTCTTGTGGCCATAGGGTGGATTCTGTGCCTGTGACATCAACAGCTCATTTTGTGTGTCGTGAATATTTTCATTAATAGAGGTTTGAAGAATAGATGGTATTACAGAAATAAATTGATGAGTCAGCTTTGTAATGAGAGCATCACTGGCTTCAAAACAAAAAAAGAAAGGAAGAAGCCCACTCAACCACATTAAGCAGTGTGAAATTGCATAACTGTGGACAACCTCAAAGTGTTTAGACTGCCATCCAGTTGTGTCAGTAATAGTTGTTTAACAGTAAATTTAGAATCTTAATATTCCAAATTATTTAGGACAAATATCTTAAAAACAAACCTACACTGTGATTTACTCATTTAAGCACCATAAGACTTAATTTTGATTTTTCCTTTCTTTGTGGGTTAGAGAGCTTCAAATACTACTTAAAAATCAAGCTACTCCTGGAGATGAGTGGGAGTTTTGTTGGGTTTTTTTTCAAGGTCGACAAAATACCAAGTTCTGCCATAATTTGAGTAATTTAGTTTTTTATTAATGTACTCCATGTGTTATAATGTAAAGCTGCAGGGTTCTGCTTATGCTTTGTTTATAAGTGGGTTTGATTAATGCTTACAACTTTTGCCATCTTGATTGTATTGTTAACAACAGTTTTGATGGTGTGTTTTGTGATTTGGTTTGGGGTTTTCTTCTTGCTCTGTTTTTTTTTTTTCCCAAAGTTTATTCCTCTTGTTTCTGTTGGAGATGAAATGGGGGAACATTTGAGTGTAGCTTGGTTGTCACAAGGAGTGCCTTGCTCTCTGGCTTGCTGTTAATTTCCTGTCAATATGTCCCATATAGGAGATGTTAAAAAATACTTGGTAGCACAGAGCCACATTAACTCAATCTGGGAAGGATTGCAAATTTCTCACCAGCAAGGTTTATTTTTGCTTCTCCTGGCAAGTGAGGGGCTCCTGACCCTGCAGGTATGGAAGAAAGAACCTGTGCAGAAACCCTGGTGTAAGGCTTTGTTACCAAAGTATGTTTTAATTGTCATATTATAGGAAGGCTTTGGTATTACCAGCACTGGCAACGAAGAGCTTACTTTTTTTTTTTTTTTTTCTCAAAATACTTGGATTTTGGTTTTTTGACCATACAGCTTTCAAGCAGAGTTTTATAAGTGATTGTTTGGTCTATAACTATCTGTGTACTATTTATCCAAGCTTCACCTTTTAAGTGGGGTACATGTTAAGCAAGGCTATACTGTATTATTTATAAAAATCCAGCTTAAAATTCCTAGAAACTCTGGGAGTTTTGGTTACCCTGCCTGCTGCTGCTGAGGGTGAGGCTCTCCAAACGCCATCTCGGCGAGGTTGCTCCAGATGACCTCCGTGTAACGTAATAAAAGACTATTTTTGTCTCAGCAGACGATATTATCTCACCATAACATTTTTGAACATTTCTGGCTGGATTGTTCTGAATGTTGGAGCTGTGCCTGCGGAGGGGACTGAAACACAATGCCTGCCATTCTCAATTGTGTGAGCACTTGGGTTTGATGATGGGGCTGTGGTGAGCAGGGTGGGAGTGGGGCATAATTAGGCTCCTCCAGTCCAGTTCCCAGCACCTGTAGCCTTGAGATGTACACTGCCTCAAATATGTTTGATTTCTAAACTAAGTGTTTGTATATGAATGTGTGTGTGTCTCTGTGTGTACTTGTTCATCTGCTTTTACACAGAAGAGGTATCTATGTAGAACTGTAAAAATATACATAAATGTTCAAATATATATATATTTATTTGTATTTATAGATGATCATTTTATCACCTTAAGATGGTTACTCAGCTCTCCAAAGCCGTTCCAACCATGGCTCTTCCTCTGAGTGGAAGTTTTTCTAATCCTTGGCACAAGCATGGAAATGGCAAGCAAGTTCCTTGGGTGATTTGCCCACAGGCTTTTCACTGAGGCTTCATTAAGGTTATTTAAGTTAGAAGTAATTTGCCTCCCTTGAGGGAAAATTCTGATATTTGGAATGTTTATCAGTCATCTGCAGAACGAAATGAACATAATTGGTGGCTAATTGTTTGCAAGAACTGTGCAATACAATTACGAAGAGTTAAGCTGAAACCAATTGTGTTTATGAAATCTAGCATAAGAAACACTATATTAATCCTGCCTCAATACCAGGAAACGCAATTAGAGTAATTAAGACTATCATATTGTAATTTTCTTGGCGACTCCATGCCTTGGCAGCCGCTGTGCCCTGCTGGGGCTGGAGCGGAGCTCCTGTCGCGGCTCCTTCTGCCAGGAGAGCTCTGGAGTGACTTTGTTTACCCAGCGCTGGGATGCTGCTGCTGGGTGGAAAAAGTCCTGCAGTGGCTGCCTTTGGGTGGCTCAGCTGCAGGCACCCTGGCATTTTGCAGGCTCTGCTGGCTGCGAGCCAAGGGAAAAGCAAAGTTTGGGATCTGTTCCTCCAGCTGGGATTTCACCCAGGGCACTCCTTGGGGTTGTGGTTGCTGCCAGTCCTGCCCTGGCAGCATGGGCCAAGCTCTGCCCCCATCCCCTGTTTGCCCCCATCCCCTGTTTGCCCCCATCCCCCTTGTCCCCATCCCCGTTGCCGCCCTGGGTAAGAGGGGACAGTGCAGGAGTGAGAGGCTGAAATTAGGGCAGAGTAAAAAGGGAGATGAGAATTGCAATTAGATCACGAGAAGCATGTAAATAAATAGCTTTGTCTGTTTCTGTTGAAATAAACATAGGCAAGTTGAACTTGGTATTAGAAGCAGCAATCATGGGTATCTCCACGCTTGTAACAATGTGGACCATCACTCTTAAATCAGCTTGAATATGTATCACTGATGGATTTGTTGTAGCATGTGCCCTGGTCAGGAAAAAATGAGTATGGTAACATAGTTGTTATTGTTGCAGTTTGTCTGTCACTGCTGTGAATGCACGTAATTACGGGATAATCAGCATAATGCCTACTTTGAGCTCTTCTTAATGGTTTAATTGCTTCTCTGAGTTAAATAAACACTTTATGCTTATTTTACAAATTTTTCCCCAGGGAACTTGTCACATGGAAGTGTACGTGCATGTATTTTTTTTTAAACATAAAGAATAATCAGTTATTTAATTAAGCTTCTCTTGAAGTTCTCTTTTGGGATATTCTGTGTTCTTATGAGCTGCTCTGATAATTAATGTGTCAGAATAGGCTGGGTAAGAGAGGCAATGAGTTTGTCAGTGGGAAAATGAACGTACAGATTATAGTTATTATTCCAGAGTCATCTGTGTGCCCATCCTTTGTGGACACAAGTGCCTGTGTACATGTTTCTGTATTTTGTGAAATGCTTTAACAGTTTCAAGGGGCTGTGATGGCTGCAGAGGATGGTTGAGGACTGTCCCAAGTAAAGTGAGGCTCTGCGTTCCAAATGGTTTGAAACCTGTGCAGATGTGAGATCCCCCTAGAGATTTCTTTCCTCTAGGCTAAATAAGAAGCTATCTTAATTGTTTTGATCCTTTTTTTCCTATTCATTTGTCTTTTTAAAGACACTTTATTGCACTGCATGCCACATTGGCTTTTCCTTGTACTGTGTCTTTTCAAAAGATTACCTGTCCCAGAATACTTACAAGGGATATTCAGTATGTTCTTTTATTACCTGCATTTCTAGGTCCTGTCTGCTCAGCCAGGGTACAGCTCACTTTGAGTATTACTGGAATTTGCTCCTTACAAAAGGCTAGAGCAGTGTGCAGCCTGGCTATAGCAGGCTCCTTGGTGAGCTGCTTCAACAGTGACATTATTTAGCACAGGGATTGAATGCTTTCCTGGTAAGTTTCTCAGCCATGGAGTCTTGGTTTACAAAACACTTATGGACACAGTGCAATTACTGCGTAAAGGTTTTTCTTCCTTTCCTTCATACACGGAAATTTAATACATTTCCTTGAAATAGTTTAAACTGCTGAATTGATGAATATGCTGCGTTAAGATGGTGTTTAAACAATGCTGTAGCTGTCTTCTCCCTGCCCTGGTAGTGCAGGGCTAGGCTGTGCTCCCTGCTCCGTGCTGGTGCTGTAAACACACACTGCACAGCCAGCCTCACCCTATTTTGAAGCCCATGGTGTTGATAAACACCAGGGTGATCTCTCTCTCAAGGCTCTGGATGTTTCTCTGTGGGTGGTGGTGCTGTGCAGACCAGGGGTGGTTTTGTTTATGACCAGCAGGGTGTAAGGACAAACTTCATACTCTGCTGGCTCTTGGAGCAGTGAGTGGCTTTGGATGAGCATGTGAGCAATGACAGAACTCTTAGTGGAGTTTTTCTCCTCCTCTTCGCTCCAATGGCTTCTCCTCAAGTGATGCTGAACTCTACAGAAAGGTGGGGATGTGTTCAAAGGCTTTTCAATTTATTTATTGATGCCTTGGCTTTATTTGAACTACAGCTTTTTATATATTCAAATAACAGAAGGTTAGTTTTCCTCAGGGTGAATGTAACACTGAAATTGTGTTGTTGACAAACACAGCAAATTGAATTAATTTCAGTTTTAGGGCCAACATAGATACCTGAGCATCAGATTTGGGTGCTCTGCTCTGAAGTACATCATATACACAAAAGAAATAGGGGTCTACAGGTTGATTTATCATCTGCTGCTCATTCCCAGTTATTTCCATTCTATATGTAGCCAGAAAAGCTTATGCACAAGATGAGTTAAGGGAATTAGGTAGCTATTTGAGCCAACTGCTATGTCAGAAATAGAACTGTAGCTATTTTCTAAGCCCAGACTGTACAGTTGTAATATTACTTCAATACTACTACCTCTCCTCTGCTTGCAACCTCATAAACCCATTGTTTCTTCATTTTAGGAGCTTTATAGCAAGGACCATTTTGAATATCCAATTTGGAGCATTATTTTTCTTGCTTTATTTTTACTGTTAAGATGTGCCAGGCAGGCGTAGTGGTTAGTCTTATCTTCCTGGGTTTAGTGAGTTGCTAAAAGCAGTTTGTGCAAATGTCTGGGCAATTTTAAATGGAACTTTTTATAATTAAAAATGTAATGAGAGTCATTAAAGCAGCAGTGGTTCTGTTCTAAGTACAAATGCAGTTAAAGGCTGAAAAATTGCCTCTCAAACCAGATAGCCCTTAAAAGCTGGCAGTATGCAGCACTGCTGATAAGGAATGTGGAGCCCTTTCTAAGCGCTGCATGCTTCCACATGGGTTTTGGTGGTGTTTGGAGCAGAGGCTGCTCTTTACACAGATTTCCCACCCCCCCTCAATAAAAAGTGACTCTTGTACATGTGTGGGGCTGACTTTGACTCCCTGTGGAGACAGATGATGCTTCCCCCCTATGAGAAGTGCCTGGGAAACGTGGCCAGAAGAGTTGTGTGCTCAGTGGGGTGAGAGCTTTGCCTGCTTCGAGGGGACCAGACACACTCCAAATTCCTCAGCAGCCAGTGGAGCAAATTTACCCCCTTGAGAAGGATTTCCAGAGCACATAAGCGAACTGCATGCTCTGATTCATTGTCTTTTTGAAGAGTATTTTTGAGTAAAAGAGGGAAACTACATGCTGCAAGTCTGAGAGAGTGTTGGACAAAGTAACATCCTCCACACATGAGGGGCTGTAGAGAATCATGCTCAAAATTTTAATTGTATTTTTCTGGACAGAGATAAAGTAAAAATAATATTTTATTCCCAAGTGTCATTTTATTTGGTTTGCTGGAATCCACCAGTGCTGTTTCATTGTACACAAGGAGCTCTTTTCTGCGCCTTTCTGACTCATTTCTCTTCTGTATTTTACCTGTGAATTACTGGATCTTCCAATATGTCTAACCTGCATTCTCTTCAGCCTTGCTGTGGGTGTGTTGCTGCTCATAGAGCTTTCAGTTCATTAGAGTGACTCTTCTGTCTTGTACTGCTCTAAAGTGCTTCTCTCCCTTGTGATTTTTGTATTGGTAGAAGACAGTTTTTACTGGTAAAAACAGTGGTTGTTTTTGACTTTGGTTTGATACAAATGACCTGACCTGATGGAGAGCTGCTGCTGCTGAAAGACATGACCTCATGATGTCCTCTCCACCCTTTGCATCATTTCCCACTGTTTCCTTTGCCTGGTGCTGGCATTTGCCTGACCCATTAGCCTGGTCAGGAAGGAAAAACTGATCTTCTGCCATTTAGTCTCAGCTCCCACAGTTCAGAAGCAAAAAAGAGGAGGAGATCAGGAGGAGGAAGAAATGAAGTGATACTTCCACTTTAGTGGCATTAGCTCACAAAGCTATTTATCCAGTCACTAATTATGCACCCTGATAGGAAAATTATGAATGTGAGTTAGGAACATGAGCTGCGTGATACAGGGGTTGGAATAGAAGAAAGCCACTAGTTTTGTTCAGTTTACAGATTATTTTACAAATTTTAAAAAAAAAAAATTTTACAAATTATTTTACATAATTTTTACAAAATTTTTTTGTTCAGTTTACAGATAGTTTTAAGTGCTTGCTTTTCACTGCTTGTTGGGTGTGTGTGCCGCAGGCTTTGGGTGGCTGTGAGGCATCATCACATGGGCACTCCAGAAGAGAGTCTGGGACCCTCATGTGTGTGAGACCCTTTTTATTGTTCCTTCTGCATATGTTCTTGCTGTGGGGCTTTTGGAACCCAGCCCATAAAAAAAACATCCATTGTACTTGTGTCACCTCAGGCTTCTTTCTGCTGGGAACTAGAACTGATCATCTGCTGAACTGCCCAGAAAGAAATGGAAAATGCAGATGGCTGAGGGGCACTTGAGCTGAGGAGTGAGGAGGTGCTGGGCAGTCAGATGTCACTTCAGTCCTGTGGAGATCTTCTGGCAGAGCTGTGCCTTTTCTTTCTCTGGGAACCATTTAATTTATTTTCAAGGAAAATTGCAGACACTTGTTGGGGATCAGTAGATGGTGAGGCGTGCACAAAGGGAGTCCCTGCTCCTCCCTGGCCTCAGCTTAGGAGCTCTTGCACTAAAAGATGCTGTGTGGAGAGGAAATCTCTCCCTGATTTCAGAGCAATAGAAATTCTTCAGTTCAAAAACAGTGGCCTCTCCTTCTGTTGTTTGTCTCATTCTTCTGTTCGGATACCAGGAGAATCACAGTGGCTTTTGGACTTCAGAGAGCTTAGCCTTAGCACATTTTATTTCAAATTCAGATGAGGAATGCCAGTTTGCCCTGCTCTAGATCTTCCTGCCTTGCTTGCAGCTTGATCTGCATACTTTGTACTTTGCCATATCAGCGCATCCATTCTACAGGAAGCACTTGTGGCTTCTGTAGCTGCAGCATTTTTCCACAGCACAAGTCAGCTTTGCCAGCCGTGACTGAGAGTGCACATCTTGGGCTAAAGCCTTGGAGTGGATGCTGTGATGGACATCCTGCACCCCCAGTGTGCCCCTGCAGCTTCACAGGCTGACCACACCTGAGGGTCTGGTGACCATAAAAATGCCTTTTTCTTGGTCTGTGCATGAAGCATAGAAGAATGAATTCGGTGCTTAAGTATAAACACATGTACTATCTGTGCAGGTAGTGGGTTTTACCCAAGAGCTTTATAAAAGTGGAAATTTGGGGATTTCCAGTTTGGTAAACAAAGCAGGAATTTCATCCACTGGATGTTCCTATTTGTCCTTGAATGAGAGTATCTCAAAAATACACATCCAAATAGGTTTGCATATCTGGGAATTATTTTTTTTTCCACATGGCTGTTTCCCCTTTTCTTTTTGAAGTTTTTGCTACAGCCTGAAAACTGGATGTCTTGTTGGCCTCCAAGTGTCTTCTTGAAACCAGGGTGGGGCTTTTTGTGATTTTTTTTTCTCAGTGTAAAATATCACCATCAACTTCATTTCACCATTGCACATGCTCTCCTGTCCTGTTAACCATTGTGCTGTATCTGCTGGAAGCAGAGGGTTTTGTTACCTGGGGACAAAGAGAGGCTCCTTCGAGGTGTCTGCCAGCAGCAGGACCCAGCTCCCCACCTGGCCTTGCACACAAAGGGCCACTGTGCTCAGGGTTTGTCTGTAGCTGCACAGAGTCTGAAAGCTGAGCTCTGGGGGGAAAACTGACACAAATTCCACGCTTGCGGTTTCAAAGATGCTGCACCTGTAGCCTGGTTTGAGACATTATTGTAATAGTGACTATCTCAGTAGACTTAAGACTTAGTGTTTTGTGTTGGAAATGACTTTGTGAGAAGGGAATGCATTTGGTCTAACATCAGATGTGACAAGAGGGTGGTAAGCAAAAACTAACCTCAAGCGCTGGGATGTTCCTTTGACTTTCAGTTAGTCTGTGAGCAGTGATAATCATTTTCTTGTTTCCATTCAGGGTTTTATCAAGGGGAGGAGGATGATCATATTTTCCTTTAGTTAAGCCTTAAGTTGAAGCCTGAGGTGGTGATAACTTCTCGGCCTCTCGTGTGTTTATGCTAAAATCTTGGTCAGCACTACCTTTGCTCTCAGCCAAGGCTGAATAGACACTTGGCACATCTCTGTGTTACCAGTGGGCAGTTGCCCTAATGCCAGAATACATTGTGATTTCCAGTGAAAAATACATACATGGCAGGGAGAAACGTTTGAAGCACAAACAGCTGCGCTCAACTTTTTTTTTTTTTTTTTCTTAATTTTAAAAGCACAGTGGCATCTCCCTGGATAATCAGAATTACAGCTGAGCATGAACAGCAGGGCATAGTTCTGTGCGGAGTCACTTAGCGAAGTGTTGCAACACAGATTATCCGATGTGAAACAGCTGTATTCATTACTAATAGAGCAATTTGACAAAACACCAACATGGCTTTTTCCCACAATAACAGATGTGTGGAGCAGGCTGCCACCCCCTCCCCAGATTGCCAGCATCTGTGCGTCATGTCATGCTCCGAGGTGCGGCGTGGCCGCAGCGCTGCCAGAGTGGATGCGTTTATTTCACCCCGATGATGAAATTGTTATGTTGTGACTAATCGGGACCCAGCGGCTGGAAAATTTTAACGGCTTGGAAGGAAATCTTTCTGCCTTGTTATTGCTTATTACTTAATAATAACGTTTTGTGGATGCGAATGTATTGTAGCTTCCCAACGCGCGCCAAGCACATCTGAGCTTCCTGCTTTTTATCTTGCTGTCAGCTGCTAAACAGGCATAAAGGATTTGTAGCCCACTATGTACCTCTCAGGTTCTCCGTGAGAACAGTGGAGTTGTTGCTTAGCTTGCAGATGGGAAAATGTATATTACAGCCAAATAATGTGAGGTTGTGGACAGCGAGAGTCCATTTCCCTTCCTTCCCCGCCTACATAAGTCAATTTGTTTATTTTGTGTTTAAGTTCTCAGTAGAAGCACCTGTGATTACAGTAACTTGTTTACAATTAACCTACTATATCATAGGGGCCACCTAAACATACTAAATAGAATCAGAAAGCTTTTATTGCCTTTGGGAGGTCATTGGCTTCTGGAATAAGAGGAAGGGAGGAGGAAGAGCAGCAGGGACTGTGGGGGGAGCTGGGGAAGACACGTGGCTTCAGACAGTTCAGAAACAGAGCTTTGATTTATTTCTGTTATTTGTTAAAAATATCAAACAGTCTTCCTTTTTGAAATGCAAGGTATTGAATAGCACAATGTGATCACAGTTACTTTTTTTAGAAGATAGGATGCTTTGTGCATCAAAGCACAGAGAGGACAATTCCATTTCCCTTGTCCCTGCAGTAATGCTTTTTTTTTTTTTTCATCTGACTAACATGCTGAGAGTTGCTTAATTTTTCAGATTTTTGGGTTTTGGAGAGATTTCTCAGATAATGGATTTCCATGTCTTAGAACCAAATAATTTCAAACCCCTGTTGTTCTATTAGCCTACCAATAGTTGTCAGTAACTATTTCACTGGAAAGAAATGAAGAGCACAGAAGGTGAGAAATCCAAAGAATCTGAGAAATCCCATGGAAGCTGAAAATGAAATAACTGTGAGACAGCTTTATTTCGGGTACACTTCTTAGTCTGATGAGTGTTATCAGAGACTTGCAGTGTTTCATGGAACTCCAGGCGGTCACTGGGGGTGGATCCAGCACCTTGGTTCCCTCCAGAACAGGAAGAGCATCCCAAAGGGTGCATTGGACAATCAGAGGCAGGGACAGTGGTGTTCATGGACACCTTAGAATCTGCAAATTTGGTGAGATGGATCTGGATTAAGGCCTTTACAAAGAGCTGGTTTGTGTGAAGCTGGTGCAGATGCTCAGTCCTTGCTCTTCTGGCACAAACTGGGGAGCACAGCCAGAAGGAGGTGCAGCTGCTGCTTTAGACACAGGCACACTTCATTTTCTAGAGAAGTTAGGATGTGCTTTTCATACTCCAGCAATTAAATACACTACAGTTAAGGTGTAAAGCAAGTTTCTTTCACATGCTGGTAATTTTAGGGGCCTTTGGTAGCATTTGTTTTTACAAAAAAAAAAAGTCCCTTCTCAGTTACTTGTAAAAAAAAAATCTTGAGAGTGCAAAGAGCTTTACAACGTGGACTTTTTGGGCAGCCCAGCCCTTGCTGAAACACACACTTTGTGTGCAAAGGCAGCAGTTTTAAGCAATCACAGCTCATGGGTATGGTGCTGGTGGGATGCTGGAGAATGCCAGGACTAAGTGCTCCTGTGGAGATGAGCAGGACAATACCCAGGCAGAGCCCTAGGCAGATCAAACATAATAAATATGTGCCTGCTTTCATCACAGCAGCCCAGATCACTATCCTTAGCCAGACATGCTCTTGGCACAGGAATGCAAAAACCCTTGTCACAAGAGAGGCTGAAAGAAACTGTCTTTCATTGTGGTCATTTTTCCCTCACCTTGAGCTTTTTCAGCAGATGTTAATAAAGCTCTAATAAAGCAAGTATTTGTTAATAAAAAAAATCCCTAAACTTGATACTTGGAAGCAAAATTATGTGGAAATATTTTTCTGGTTATTCCTGCCTTCAGGTTTTATAATGCAAATTATTTTTCGGTGTTCAGGTTGCCAGGATAGCTCACTGCATTCCTTCAGTAATGTGGCAAAAATGTGTCCTTCAAACTTGTTAACAAACCCTAGGCTTCATAAACACCACTGGGGAGACAAAAGTATGTTGTTTTGAAACAGGACAGTATCAAACAAACCATTCATTTTTGAGTTAGCCAGAGAAAGTAGGGAATGCCTGCAGGTGGTCTTTCATGTTTTGGTTTAGAGACCTGTTTTCAAAAAGGAATATGAGTCAGCTGGACCAGCCATCGTGGCACATCCCTAGTGCTGGAGATGCCCTGTGTCCACTGGTGCTGGAATTTAAACATCTCTGTTAGAGCTCCCTCCTTCACAGCATTGTCCACATTTTGAATGCATACAAAGTTTTAATGGGAGAGTGTGTGCAGCTGGAAAGCAACATCTGTGATGCTCTAGTGTTTTCTTCTGATGTCCAGCTGATGCAAATAAATGCAAAGCTATGGCTGTCTTACTGCTGACATATTATCCATGTGAGCCCTTGGGAGTTGAAGGCTTTATTTTTCTTTAAAAGATAGCTGTTTTTGCATATGCTTTTTTAAACTTTGTTTAGAGTTTTGTCTACTGTCTGTGTTTTGTTTCAGCCTTCTAATAAGATTATTTAAATTTGCCATCCTAGCTGTTCTAAGACATTGGTTTTAGAACAAATCCTAAAAAGTTTTAACATAAACACACGTGAACCAGAAAATCCATATTTTCCTTTATTATTCTGCCAAATCTTGTGTGTTTCCTTTTAAAGTATAAGAATTCAAACAGTAACAGTTCCTTGACTTGGAGCATAAGCTTTTAATGATACTGCTAATGACACAATCACATTAAAAGTAAGTAGCAATTAACTCCTTTTATTACTTGTCTGGTGTTTTCCTGTGTTAAGGACATGGTCTTCTTTAAATAAACCTCTGAAACTACTTTCTTATTTCAAAGTGAGGTTGGTTACTACAACTCCACATCAGCTTGAGTCTATAAGCTGCTAATGGATCATGATCTGTATCTCTGATTGGTTCAAAATACAAAGTAGAAGATTGAAATGCATGCTTATAGATTAATGCAAGTGTTAAAAATCAAAGATTGTGGTTTGCATGGAAGGAAAAATGCATCTGTTAAATCCAACATCAGAATACCAGACATTCACTTAACATTTGTGGGTTTATTTGCACCTTTGATTTTCCTTTTCCTTCAGCAGCTTGTTATAACCTTAAAAAATTTAAAATTTTTATAACTGTGTGCCAACAAATACTTTGTTAGAGACTGACCTAAATCTTTAGACCAAAGGAGTAGAAAATGAACTTGGCAGAGCTCCTCTTTTTGATTCGAGATTTCTTGTGTTGTGAGAGGGAAAGCTGAAAAGAGAGAATGTATCAACATTTGTAATGTTTTACATGCAGTATGTGGGTGTGGATGAGCATGTCACAAGATCAGTTACATAGTAGAAAAATATGTAAAATACAGAGTATTTTTCTACTATACATAGTAGAAAAATATATTAAATTTCTTAATTGTTCTGAGCCAGTCTATGTAACAGCATTGCAAGGGATTGTAGGGTGAGAGCTCCATTTCTCTTTAATAATGCAGTAAATGGATGTTGTCTTAAGATCATGAAATGATTTTGGGTTGGAAGGACCTTAAAGATCATCTCATTCCACTCCCTGCCATGGACAAGGACACCTCCCACTGTCCCAGGCTGCTCCAAGCCCTGTCCAACCTGTCCTTGGACACTTCCAGGGATCCAGGGGCAGCCACAGCTGCTCTGGGCTGTTGTAGTGCCTCACCACCCAGTAAAGGTACTGTGTAATATCTAAAGCAAGGGAAAGGTATTTTTCTATTGTACGATTTTATGTATTTAACTTAGCAGATTATATATTATGGTGATGGTGGTTTCAGTGTCATAGATCCTAATCACTGCATCTAAAAAACATCACATGTTTGCTTACACTTTTGTCAAATGGTTTTGATACCTGTGGCGATTTGCTGTCTGGATGAAGGGAGAAGAGTAAATATTTGTATCCTTCGTCTGTGGAAATAAAAATGGACAAATGTTAGTTGTGTATGAAACAATTCTGTCTCCAGCAGTCAGTTCAGTTGAATGAGAAGTTGATTCATGTGCAAGCTCTTTGATAATCAGTAATAATATTCATCCTCCTTTAATAAAAATCTAGAAATAGTACTAAAAGTGTTAAGGCTCCTTCTCCACTTCCTTTGTGTGTTAATGCTGTTAATTCTCAGTCTTCAAATCTACTTCCACCCTCAGGCTGTTTGTTGAGTTTTGTGACAGCACTGTGTAGAATTGTGTTCTCACTTTCCAGTCTCTTTGGGTGAGTAGTGAAAATTAAGGTTATTAGTTCATCTGTGGGAGGGGAGATAATTTATAAAATCTTAGAAGCATTTTATGTCTGCTTAGGGTGAGTCCAAAACCAGCACATCCTCCCTGTGTGCCAGTGGACCCACTTGACTGTCTGTGCCCTGCCAGTGTAGGAGATGCTGCAGACTGCTTGAAATTGGTCTTGCAGCTCCTCTTTGGTGAGCTTATGAAATTAAATGTAAAACTGTGCCTTAACTGCACCTGTTTCACTGGGTGTGTTATGTGGAATGACGTATTGCATATTGCAAAGGTATCTTAGCAGGCGGGTTCACATTACCTGAAATCTGAGCTGATTATTAGATACTGCAAGACAAGCCAGGTTAAAGTATAATTTTAGCTGCTGCTGTAACAGTGAGTGACCCAGAAAGACTTTCTAAAATCTCAACCTCTTGATGCTTTTCCATGTTGTCTCTGTAATCCTGCATGTAGCATTGTCTGTTTAGCTTTTATTTCTCTCATCACAGTTTTGATGTGGGGAGAGTGCTTTTAACTTTTTTTCAATCTGCACATAGTATGGAATATATAGATTGCCATGAAAATATTATTATGTTAATTAAGACAAAAAGGAGCTTGAATACCTTTTGAATCCAGGTTTCTGAGACTTGATTTTTCCTGTTCCCTGAAACACCTGTCCATGTCTGTAATAATAATGCAAAATGTAATGTATTGTGCCTTATATATAGATTATTGTGGTGTGTTCTCTTTGGTAAGCCACACTTGAAGACAGTTCATACCAAATCCAAACTGGGACCAGTCTATTTCCATTGCTCTCCCATTACACATCACACCCACAGGCTGCTTCAGCTGGGAATGCAGAGCACATGGGCTGTACTGGTTGTGATGAGATAATTGATCAGTTTCTGGTTCTCCACTTGTGCCCAGAGCAGCCCCTCCTTTGATTTCTGTACTGTAACTTTCTCTGTATTTCAGAGATATTTTGAATACAATTTAGAGGCAGAAATTGTTTTGCCTGGTGTGATATTTGTGCACTAATTTCAAGGTGAGGGCTCGTGTGCGACATGGGTGAGGGGTGATGGAGCTCTTGGTCCCTCCTGGCACGGAGGGGACCTCAAATGTTTCACTTCCCAAGGGTTACGACCAAGGAGCTTTAGAAAAAGGTGCTGGGACCACCTCCCTTTTGCCTGAGAGCAGTTCTGTAGTAACTGAGCCAACGTTATTCAAGAATACAGGAGAAATTGGTGCAGCTGGTGACTGAGCAGGGAGAATGCTCTGCCATAGCAAGAAAGTTGACAGCACAAAAATTGTTCCTGGTTTCTTTTTCCAGTTGGGTCACTGGTCACAGTGGAAACCGTGATACATGGAGTCTTCTCCTCCAGTTAATAGCAATTGTGAGAATTAGTGCACATTCAAGCTTTTATTAATAGAGCAGAGCTTTCCACTTCATGTGCTCTATTATTTTGCTGTGAAATGGAATCTCTTGGTTTCAAAACCTCTCAAGACCGTCCTTATTTCACAATGTTTTATCTACACAGCCACATATCATTATTCTTGCAGTTACTTTTGCCCTGATGCTGAAATGATAGTGCTCAAGCATCCAAGGAATTCTAAACATGGAGTAGGGACAGTCCTAGGAAAAGCACTCTTGCCATGATTTTCTGTAAAAGCAAAAATTCCTTGGATATTTACATAATGGTCATAATAATTTGCATAAAATCTCTACTGAGTTCTGAAATCAGCTTTTAAAATAAATGCAGATATACCCTTTTATTTACCAAAGAGACGAGGTGTTTGGTAACCAATCTGCAATTACAAAAGGGCACTGAAGTGAGGCTGCTGAATATTTAATTTGCTTAATGTACAACTGCCACTGTTAATAGCTTTGACACAACTAAAAGCTTTGCTCATTCAAAAGGCAACAATTAATCAACTAGATTAATTTTAAAATTAATTATTTATTTACCAGAGGAAAAGCCTTTTGTTCTTTTAAAAAAATAGGTAGACAGTTATCTCCTTGGTGGGTATATGCAGAAGTAAGTGGGTGCCTTCAAAAGGTGTTTGCATACTTATTTCCATTTTTATGAAATAAAAATGATTTCATATAAATAAAATTTAGGGGGAATAATTTAGCTTTAAATTATTTTCCTATATGAAAACACATTTATGTATTCTTTGGTTCTACTTGCAGGAAGAGTACTGCTGGGAAGGAGAGGGCTGAAAATTCAGCTAGGTGGGGGTTTTTCGTTTTGTTGTTTTGGTGGAGGTTTTTTGTGGTTTGTTTTTTTTGGGTTTTTTTTTTGTTTGTTTGTTTTTTGGGTTTTTTTGGTGTATTTTTTTGGTTGGGGTTTTTTTGGGGGTGTTTTTTAATGTTTGAAGAAAGCATTATCAGTTCTAACTACTTTTTGTAGGCAGCTCCTTGGGTGATTGTATTGTTTGCCTTTCTCCCACTCCAAAGATGCCTTTCCCAGGGGCCTGTGGCAGGATGGAGACATCCCACAAAGATGCCATACAACAGCACCTGGGGAATTTTTGGCTCCAGTGTTTTGCCCTTTGCAGGCAGCTTTGTCACAGAGATGACTCTGACATCCAGCACCTCCTGGGCTTTGCCATACTTTTACCATGCTTTGGAAATCTCCCTGCTGCTGCATGTGCAGGATTTTTGCAAATCACTTGCTCTGTCCCGTGCCTCAGGAAAAACAGGAAACCTAACAGAAGGGTTTTGTAATTCAAAAGTGAATGTTTTTGACATCTGTCAAGTATCTTGCTGAGCAAAGTAACCGTCCTTTATGAGGCTCTCCCAGCTGGAATAGGCATGGACATGGATATCACAGGTTAGTGCTAACCCAGGACAGACAACCATTGGTAACTTCATACATTTTATGATTAAAGGAAATAGCTGACCTTTTAAAACAGCAGTCTGATGGAACTTGTGCTTAACAAAACCAAAAATCATCATGTTGTGCCTGGTTGGAGACACAAAAGAGGAGAACCTTGGACTTGGAGAAACTGCTGATCAAAGACTCATTTCCAAATTTGTTTGAGCTGTGCTTGTCTCGTGACACTTGAGAATGGGGTTGGTTTGTTGGGGTGACTGGAAGTCTGAATGCCTGGTTTATTTAGTAACCACTGACCCAGTAAACATTCCCAGTAGTCAGATGGAGGGGATGACTCTTCTGGGACAGCCTGTGGTGCTGGGGGAACCTTGTGCCACTGGGGTGGGAAGGTTTTCTTTGGAGAAACTGATGCTTCAGTGCAGTCAGAGCATTTCCCAAGCCTGGAGGAGGTTTTTTGTTTTTTAAATCCTGCGATCACTTGGAGCACCTCTTCTCCTGAAGTTAAGAGTCCTCACAGAATTAGCATGGAAGTAAATTTTGAGAAGTTGAGGGTATTGATGCATTAGTCCACCAAGATAAGCTTGCACTGCATGTGTTGGAAGCATTTCTAGGCTTTAAGAAAGTTGGGTGTAGAAAAATGCATCTTTATATATAGGAGTAATTGAGCAAATGTTACTGGGATCAGTCTCAAGGTGGTTGGATTTTCACAGATTTAATGCTAAACTCTTAAACCCTCTGGGTCTTCTTAGTCTGGTCTCTGCCCCATCATGTGAAATCTCATTCATATTGTAGTATACAACATTTATGTTGTAGTATACAACATTTGTGCTGTAGTTCAGACTTTTTTGCTTGATCCAGTTGTTGAGGAGCTCAATAACCAGTGAAGTATTTCTGGGAAATGAGAAATATTTGTGTGGCAGGGCTCCTGGATGGAGATTTTCAGCCTATACTACATGGATCCCACTCCTAATGGTGTTCTCCTCCCACCTGCAAACTGCCTGGCTATCAGCTGTTTTTTGTTAAGAACTTTTTTATAATTTGGACCCTATTTGTTACTAAAATTGGTATATGGCCTGTAAGATTAGTTTTGATTATTTCATAGTACAAATTCCTTCAACATTTATAGATTCTGCTGGATTTACTGCAGCGTGGCCAGTCCCCAGATGGTAGAGCATGGTTCCCTAAAGCCCTGAAATTATCTGATTATAATGGTTTTAATGCTGATCATGAGTAGCACTGGTACAAAGTATCCAGCTATACTTTTGGGAGCTTAAAAAGATCTTTTTAATAGGCTTTCTTACCGGCAGTCTTAAAATCAAATAGAGCAAAAACAATTTCACTGTTCAAAGACAAATGCAGGCTGGGTATTTTTTATCCAGTGGACCTCATTAAATGACTGTATGCTGTTTGATCATATCAAAAGTGACCTGCCAGGTTTAGGAGCTCTCGCTAATGGCAGGAGTATTTAGAAGCAGTGCTTTCAAGAGAAAAGTTGCCTTGCCCACACTGTTTACCCTACATCAGAGGAAAACTGAGAAGGCAGCAGGATTAAAGTTACAAAAATGAAATGTCTCAAAGATTCTTAGACTTTCCTTGGTACTCTGGTGCATTCCTGTCTTTCTGTATAAATAATTCACACTGTATTAGTAAGTGTTGAAACAAATTGTGGCAGAAGAAATTTCCAGGTGTTTTCTACCTGATATTCCTCACATTCTTTTCATGCCTGGTGGGTTCATAAGAAACTGGCTGCCATGGAGTAATTAACAGACCGTAACTCACTTAAAAGACATGAGTAGGAACCTTGTACTGTGTAAATGTTCCTCATTATTATGTTATATTTCATGCTGTTTGCATGTCTTTGTTTTTTAATTCTTGTATTTTTTAAGAAGCCTTTGTAGGCAGAACTCTCCAGGCTTATGTGCAGCATTGTAGCTTTTTTCTGCAGAATTAAATCATAGAATTATTTAGGTTAGGTGGATCTCCAAAGGCCATCCCCAAAGCCAAACAGAGCAGGTGCTCAGGGACTTCTCCAGCTGAGTCTTGAACATCTCCAGGAATGGGGATTCCACAGCCTCTTTGGGCAGCCCATCATTTGATCACACTCATGGTGAGTGAATTAAAAAAAAAAAAAAGTCCTCATTATATGTAATTGCAATTTCATGTGTTTGAGTTTCTGTTGCCTCTCATCACAGTGCTGTGCACTTTGGAAAAGAGCCTGGCTCCATCTACTCCATATCCTCAGTAGTAATGGGTTTTCCTTTAGTTACAAAAGCTATTTTCTCCATCTGGACAAAAGCAGAATTGCTAGTTAAACCCCAGGCTGTATTTCCTTGAAGACCTCTCTGAAGTTACACATCACAAATTCCCAGCTTGATGTTTTGAAGGTGGGGGTTGGAATGTGGGTGGTTTTCCATTCCAGCTGATCCGCTTCTGTCCATAAATATTCAACAATTCCATTCAATAATATTTTTCAGTTGCTTTCCACTTAGCAGCAATGTGAATTTTGTATTCTCAAACTTTTAATTTGGCAAGTCAGATTCAGAGACCTACCCAGAATTGTGGGCAAGGCTGCAGATTAAATTAAGGTGTAATGACCTGGCAGAAGCTCCTGCTGTGTTGTGCTGGGGCATCTGCCCAGTGCCAGTTGCATTTGATAACTAATGTGTTCTCTGTGTTGTTCTGCCCCATGGAGACTGGGGTTCTGTGTTGTTAAAACTGGAAGGTGAATTGGAGAAAAGCATCCAAAACTTCCATCAAAGATCATGTGCTTTTCAAGAGTGTGCTGTTCTTTAAACCAAAGTTCATTTAGCATTTAGGCCTCAAAGATGGGGTGGAGTTCAGCCCTATGTGCCACCTGACAGTACTGGAATGATAAAACTAATCCAAAAAAATTTGGACGGATGCTTCAGTGCCTCTGTGCAGAGGGAGCACATGGACTTCTCTATCTAGTGCAGTGTTTCTACCACTCTGTATTTTTAAGCTGCACACAGTCCATGTAACTCCATACTTGTGAGATACTGTGTGTGCCTTTGTGGGTCGGTCAAGTTTCTAAAGTCTGAGAATTACATGTGTTCAGGATCTTGCTGGATCAACCTAATTGTATGTATTTCTGTAAGTGATTGACAGGCTCACTTAGCATGCTAAAAATAATGAGGCTCCCTCAATTTATTCAGCAGGAAACTTGATATTCCTTTTCAAAAGAAAGGCAATGCTGTTGTTTAAAAAAGAAATGTGATGGCATGTTATTACTTGTGGATATGCTGTTGTAAGTCTGAGCCGTGAGGCTTGCAGCAGCTCTCAGCAGATCACGTACCTTCTCGTGCCTGAATAAAGGATGGATGGGCTGCCTTGGGTTCTCTCTTGGAATTCCCCCAAACACATTTCATCTCCTAATTTCAGACAAGTTGTGGTGTCTTCTTTGAATATTGTTTTCCATTGTTCATTGTGAAACCACTCCTGCCTCCAAACCCAGAGCCTGTTTCATCTCAGTGGCAGATTGTCACCTCTGTGTGCCTGGGCCACACATCATTTGGTGGCTGTGACCCTGTGCTGAAGGACATGGTTTCCTTCCCTACCCTCTCTCTTCTTTTGGGGGGAGTATTGTATGTTTTGGGTTTCTGAGCAGTTTCTGGAAACAGTTGTTTTTGAGATAGGGAAGAAGATGATTGATTTTAGTGTGTCTTTTTTTTTTTTTTTTTTTTTTTTTTAGCCAGGCACATGGTTTCTAGTCCTCAAAGATGATGTACAGGCAGAGTGGAATCCAGTACTGAAATAAGGCTTCAGGTCTAATAACTTAGAATCTCCATGGCCAAAAAATGATCACTTGGTGCTCAGAGCTGTCTTCTTTCATGTGCAACTTATTTCTTAGCTGAAGTGCAGTAGCCTCTAAATGCAGAGGATGGATAATTTAGGTGTTTGCATATGTGTCTAAATGCCTGGATTTGCCCTGGAGTAAATTCTCAGTGTTCAGGTGTGTTAATAGAGGCTCAGTGTCTGGCCTAATTTAACATTTGAAGAAGAGGGGAGTAAAATGGGCTGGAAAAAATATTACAGGAAGAGAGGAACTAGGTAACGTTGCCTATGAGGCAGGCTATTAATGTAGAATAATCTGTATTTTTTTCCCCACCTTTCCCCTATTTCTGTGTAGTAGCCTGATGATAAAGGGCTTTTCCCAGAGTTATTTTCTGTTTGAGTTTAATGTCAGTGTGGAGATTAAAGATGTTTGTTTTCCATTGGCTTAGTAAGTCTAAATCCAGCCTTTGAAGTCAGGTCATTTGAGATTCTTTAGATGAAAAATCAACTCTTTATTTGGTAATCTACCCAACACCCTCAGATTTCAAGCTTAAATAAAATGCTGCCTTTGCTACAAATGATGTCAGTATTGCCTGAGGTTTGTTTAAGCAGAAAGCTGAAGTCAGCTTGAACAAAACTTGGCAAAATTGGGATGTTTTATTCATGTGGATGATGTGAATAATGTCCCAGAGTTTCCATGGTATAATTTTGTTGCACTTAATGTTTAAAGAGACCCCCATCCCCTTCATTTAGGGAAAGCCCTTTGGTTGGGATTCATGTTTGGGCTTATGGTGAGTGGTGTATTATTGCTGTGTAAATACAGACTTTTTCCATAAGTACAAGCTCTCCTAACGTTTATGGAGCTCTGCTGAGGGCTGCAGGGCAGTACCTGAGAGACTTGAGTGGTGCTGCCAGCAGGCTGCCTTGGAAGCGGGAAGGAAATTGGAAAAAACAAAACAGCCCATGAGTTTCAGGGTTCCCACTTAGCCTTTTCCTCCTGCTCCTCCTTTGCACAATGCCTTTTGAAGCTTCAGAGAAGGAATTTACCCCTCTTCATTGAGTGCGTCAAGGAGAGCATGGAAAGGTTATTCTGGAACTGGGGTGTATCAGAGTAGGAAACTGCTTTCACACTGTGCTTCTCACCTCCTAAAATCCCAACAACAGACAAAAAAAGCCACCTCCAGCCCAGCTCTACTGGCTGAAATGGGGTCAAGCATCAAGTTCAGAAGAGAAGGTGGGATTGTGCTGATGCAAGGACTTTGGCCCTTTGTAGCATTAGTGTGTTCAAGCAGAGCTGTTCTTGTGGATTTTCGTAGTTTTGAGGTTTTTTTTCTCAGAATCCGCCACTCCATGAATCTATTTGAAGCAGGATGTTTGATTAATGATGTAGAAGTTGCAGGTCTCTCCGATAGGGCTGAGTTAATGAATTCCACAAGTTCAAAACAGCAATAGTTAAGATGGAACGCACGTCGGGCAGAGAAAAGCTAATTACGTCCATTGATTGCTTGGAGGCCTGGTGCTGTGTGTCAGAGTCTCTCTGCTTTACAGAGGCTTCTCAGCTTCCTGCAGCAGGAACTGATGTTACAACCACAGATGGGGATGAAGCCCTGGCTGGTTCCTGCAGGGATGCAGCAGAGGGAAGGGAGTGCAGACATGAACCCGCAATTCCCTGCCAGAACGGGTGACAGGAGGCTGGCCAGACCGTGTGAGCATCTCCGTGCCCACCTGAGAGGCAGAGTGCTCAGGAGAGACAGAATCTCTCCGTGCATTTGTGGGGAAGGCTCCCACTCTGCTGGCTGCTGATACTGGATAAATGCAGTTTGCTGCTCCTTGGCTGAGGGTGAATTTCAGTTTTAATACCCACTGCAGCCTGTTTGTCACTTGGCAATTGTGATAAGTTCCTTTAGAAACACTCAAAAAGCCATAGCATTAGGAACCAGATAAGCACCCAGAGGCAGATTTTTAACAATGTCCAGACGTTTAAGCTACTGAAGATACCGCGGAATTACATTTCAGTGTATTTCCTCCCCGTTTTCCAGCTTCGGAATATTTTTTTGGATCCCAACCTAACTGTGAGTGGGGGGAGACAGCTTTTCTCTTGTGGAGCTGTGCGCGGGGCACAAAGGGGTGTTTGTTCTGGCCCCGGGGCTGCGGGAGCCCTGACAGGGCGCGCAGTGCTCCTCGCGCCGCGTCCCAGGAATGCTGCTGTTTGCCGAGGGATGGCTGGGCTCACTGTCCAAACAGATCCCTGCTTGCCAACTGGGAACATATTGCAGTCTCTGTGAGGCACTCCATCACGGCTTGAATAGCTCCTCTTGTGCTCAGGCGCTCTGAATGCGAGAGAGAGAGAGAAATATTCCTTTCAGCCTTCTGCAGCGTCAAAAAAATCCTTTAGTGACCGTATGAGAGCATTGCCTTAATGCAGGGGTTCAGAAAGGGAAGGAAGTTAAGAAGAAGGGATGAGATTTTTACCATTTGTCGCTATATTTTTAGATTTAAACTTTTCTTCGCGTTAAAATGTTGCTGTATCTGCTATTTCTTGGGGGAAAAAATTTGTAAACGCACATTTTTAACATACCACTCCGTTTATTTTGAAAAAATGTTTGCTGTCACTAGTAAGTCCTTCCCAGCTCTTTTCTAGGAGACTAATATAGAGCTTGTGAAATAATTCTTGTCATCTTCTAAGCCTTCAGCTGTAGTTTGTAAACATACTTGTGTTTTGGAAAATTACCACAGTAAGGCCTAATTCCACAGCAACATGTGCATTAATCGATCCATTTCCTGGGCAAACTTATCATGAGTGAAAGGATTTTATACAAGCTTTATTCTGTGCTTGTGATATTTGGTTGTAGATAACTTGATATGATTTTGGTGAATTGATCTGAAAATTGTAATACATAGTGAAGTAACTTGAGGCTCTTTGCAGTATAAGCAAAATTTCTCCCTTGCTCCCTTCCCTCCCCCAAGCAGCATTCTCCCATTCCCGAACTATATTTGTATCTAACTTAAATAAACATGGATTATAATTCCTCTAAGTGCAGTGCTCATCTATTTTTGTTTTCAGAATGCTTCACAAGCAATTTTGTAATTCCAAAGTGGGGGAGCTTTTTTACATGGAAGGAAAAGCTGTTGTGAAGACTGGAAATAAAAAGTGCACTTTAAAACCAAGTCAAAAATCATGAGTTTTGCTCAGGACTTGACAGTGTGCACACATTATCTAAGAAATAACAAGAATGTGTTTGTTCCGGGACTTTTGTGTGCAGGAGAGGGAGGAAGGACTTCAGTGCTGTCACTGTTTCTATAGTGACAGCTCATTCTCCAGGCAGTATTGACATAAACTATAGTCAATCATTTATTGCTAGAAAATGTAAAGAAAAAAACCACCTAGGAGTGTTTATGAGCTCTTCACAGTATATTATAAATTTCATGTGGAAGTTATTCACTCTCTGAGGTTTGTGTAGTTTGCTGTACTATGAGATGCTGATAAAATATCCGGATGTGGTGCACATTTTTATGAAATACCTGTAAATGGCTCTGGCTAATGGATTCAGTATGGTGTACTGCGTTGTAAAATATCTGTGAGTGCATGATGGTAAGAAATTTATCTTAAAGCAGGCAAAGTTAAATTGCAACAGCAATTTTTACCAGATGTTCTCTTATCTTTTATCGTATGTTTCTTGATAGTCAGAGGCCAAATTCTAAAGCAGAGCAACCTATAAGGAAGTGTTTAGTTATGGCCACATCCCACCAGAATCTTCATTTGGACCTGGCCTTTGTAGGAAGAATGGGCTAAGCTGGAAGCCTGAACGTGCCAGTGTAGGAATTATCCCGAGATGTTGCAGCACCAGCAGATGCAGGATCGGGCTGGTGGGCTCCAGCTGTGGCTGCTGCCTTGCCTGCCTGTGATACCAGCTGTGGCAGACACATTCTTCTCTCTCCCAAGATTTTTTCATAGAGAGAAAAAAGAGAAAACAATTTATATTTCTGCTCCTTGTTTTTCCCATGTAGAATGTGTTTAGAGAATTGTTTACCTGGGGTGATTGCTGGATTAGATTCTGGTGAAAATTGTTTGAGGCTGTTGGCAAATCAGCTCCACCTGTATCTAAACTCGAGAGAGAGGGTCACAAGTTATGAGTTAGTTAGCTGTAGTAGTTAGAAAGTAGGTATGTAGTTTTAGGATCTCCTTTAAATAGTATATTAATGTATTATAGTATAATTATAATAAAGAAATCATTCAGCCTTCTAAAGTAGAATCAGACATCATTTCTTCCCACCAAATTCACCTACATTTATAATAACCAGCTGTAAAGACTATGGTAGCACATATTGTGCCAAGCTGTGCCTGACATACAAAAGCATAATGTGCATTTACCAGAAGAGTTGAATCTGGGGCAGTGCAGCCCAGACTAAGCCCCAGTTGGCCACAGATTGACTCTGGTAGGTACAGGAAGATCCTGAAAGCATCTTCAACTTGTGAGGTCTTTTTGAATTTCTGGTGGATAGTGGGAGAGATTCCACAGCTGCTACTCAATGCCTCTTGAAAAGTTCTTATCAGAGTGGCACTGGAGTTTTCCGTGAAATATAGTTTAATTGTGGTTTAATTGTGGCAAATTTGTGTTTTCTATAGGAAAAACTTGGTTGGAGGATAATTTTTTTTAATTTTCTTTTTTTGGGGGGTTGTTTTTTGTTGGTTTTTTTTTGGTTTTTGGTTTTGGTTTTGTGTGGGTTTTTTTGGTTTTTTTTTTTGTTTGTTTGTTTTGTTTTTTTGGGTTTTTTTTTGCTTAGAAGTAGCTGCATATTGATTTGGCATAGTGGTATCCTTGGGTTTGGAGGAATGTTGGAAAAGTGAACATTTTGCTGTGCATCCAGTCACTGTAAACATTTTTCTAAGTGGATCATTGTGGGGCATTTTGCGTTCTCTGGGATTTCACTTAGGAATGGGATAGATGAAAATTATCTGTGACCACAAATTTAGGGGTTAAATTTCACTCTTCTGAATTTTTTTTTCAGAATTATTGTATGACAGCATAAATGTTTAATATAAATGTGACTGTAATTTTCAGAATTAGTTCATGTATTACAGGTATGTGTATAACTGTGCACAGACATCTAGAAATTAGAGAAACAAAGGAGGGGAATATTTAAAACAGGTGGTGTGGAACAATATTTCTATTGCACTGACACAGCAAAATTTTTAGAAAAGATATTTTCCCTAATGCAAAAGATATTGATTTGATGCAACTTAGATGCAGGGCAAAATGTGAAGTGACAAACCACATTTTTCAGAGAACTTTTTGTTCTTTTTTTTCACCATGGCTCTGTGTTGTTATGACTTATTGAATCTTAGGTATTGATGGAAAGCGATTTAGTAGTTAGAAAGCTGAGTATCACTACAATTTATTTATTTTGCTAATTCTTTCTCTTGCTGTCTGATAGTTTCTCTTCTTTGTTTTCCTGTAAAGGGAGTATTGGAGCTTACAAGGTGATGGGTGATGGAATTTAGAGGTGCTTTAATGTTGTTTTGTGCCAGGGGTAATTTTTGATGCTCAGCTTTCTCTTGGTGAATAAATGTGACTAATTGTGTTGTGCCAGGCTGTTCTACCAGCTCATGTCTGGAGTTCAGCATAAAATATTTAATGTCTTATGTTAAATTCTCTGGTGGACAACGTAGCTGCCTACAAACCAAAGGCTCATTTTCCTTCCAAGGATGGGGTAACCTGGACATGAAATGCAGTGTCAGGAGTGTGATAAGAGTGTGCACAGAAAGAAGCAGAAAGAAAAGGAGATGAGAAGCTCATGGTCAAAACTTGAACTCCTTGCTTTGGAAAAAAATCACCGTATTAGGTCTTTAGGGATGCTGCAAATAAAGACAAGAAGGTTGTTGGAGAAATACATCTCTGTGGCATGAAGTAGTTATTTCTGAATGCATCATCTTTCTTGGCCAGCACCCCATTTCTAGGTCTGAAATAAAAGCACAACAGACTTAGAAATCAGACAGAAGTTGAGTAAAACTGCTCTGAGTTTAGCATCATGAAATGGACCTGTTAAGCACTCCCAGGAAATAAAGCAGCCAGTGCATTAGGTGTGTTTCTTCAAAATGCTTTTTTCTGATATTTTCCAACTCAGTTGCAGAATATCATTGCAACCTTAACATCACAAAGGTTTGTGGTAAACAAAGCAGTCTTTAACCAGAAAGGTTGGTCAGTGTTCATTTTTAGACTTCCAAGGAAAAGAACAGTGATATTGGCTTTTTTATATTTTCCAGTGATACTAATTTCTCTAGATGATTTTATTCTTAGCCAAACCTTATGATGAGTACAGATTTCAGTAACTTCTTGATGGGCAACTGCATGAGCAAATACAGGGGAAAACAGTTGAGTCACAAGCCTGAGCCCCATGAGAATAGATCAGAAGCCAGCATGATGCAGTGTTACAGAAACAGGGCTTTCTTCGAGCCATGGAGACTCTGAGTCACCAGGACAAATTGTTTTTGTTATTTTATTTTTTTAATTGTGTGCTGGGAGGGCTAATGCACAAACTTGTATGACCCAGTGAGTTGTTTTGCTGCCTGTTAGATTCTGTTGGATGTGCAGCAACTCTTGACTCCAGGTGTTCTGTCCCGTCATCAGCACTGCGGTGCTGCCTGGTCACTGAAGTGGTTTGGAAACAAATAAATGCTGCTTGAGTGGAAGTGAGGAGAAAGAAAAGGCAGAACACAGCTCTGGACCCTTCCCTCTTTTGAGAGTGAAGCCCTTTGGTTGTGGGTACAATGCTCAAGTTATGGGGACTTAGAAACACCATTCAAATTCAAGAGGTATTGAACAGAATTTATGGTTTCTACCTACATCAATGATGGATAGTTCTTTAGGTGGAGAAATGCTAGGAAGGATTTTATTTTTGTTTTATTGATTAAAAATAAATAAAATGAAACAAGGGGGCTGAGATTTGTGTTTTAATCAGTCAGTTTATCCCAACCCTGGAAGTGTTCAAGGCCAGTCTGGATGGGACATGGAGCAGCCTGGTCTAGTGGAAGCTGTCCCTGCCCATGGCAGGGGGTGGAACTGGTGGAGCGTTAAAGATCCCTTCCATCCAAACCATTCTGTGATCCTAAAATTAAATTAAGGCTGCTATGCTCCCCATTTCTCTCAGGGCATACACAGTCCTTGCACTTGTTTGCACGTGCAAACCACAACGACCAAAAATATGTTTTAGAATTCTACCTTTTGAAAAGTGTAGCATTTTTTTTTAGTAGGACACTATCCGTGTTTTCTTAGCTGCCACTTCCTCTCCCTTCCAGTTGGACTCTTCACTTCCTTTACTCTGAGCTGTTCCGATCCTGACAATAGAGCTGAACTAGAAATTCAAATAATCCAGAGGACATTTTCTCAACCTAAGGTTGTTAAGAGGAAATCAAGAGCATTCCTTGAATAGCTGCGAAGTGGCTGAATCCCTTCTCCCCTGCCCCACTCCTCTGCAAATTCCAGGCCCTGCAGGAGGAGTTGTCATGGTGGGCTCCTCTGCTGTTGGGTGATCCCTGTGCCACCCCCTCAGCCTGGGAAGGGCCCCAAAAATGGGATTATTCCAACACAACTGAGCCCACGGAGCCTCCTGAGTGGGGGCAGCCCCCGCAAGGCGCGGCTTTTCCTCCTCTGCGGGGATGCAGACGCCGAGGACTTGGGAACACTGAAAGAAAAGCGTCCCACTGGCAATGTTTGAAAACTTTTTAATAAGCTCTGAAGAGTGATGGCCAGTTGAAATGCTCACTCCCTGGAGGACAGGGGGCTTTTAATCTCTATCAAGCTGCACGGTGAATGTTTTGGTTAGTAAATTAGTTTTGCAGTTGTTGTAGCCAACGAGCGACTCCCTTTATTGCACCTGAAAATTCAGAGTATTTCAAATGTGCTCTGGAGAAACTGTCCTAGAACCGTTCTGGTTAGAAGTGTTATTTGAATAATTAGAATAATACGTGATATTTGGTTCTCATTGACAGTTAATTTATTTAGAAAGCGCAGAGTCTTACTCTCCCACTACATCATGCTGTGTGCTAGGATTTTTTTATCTAGGGACATGGGAAAATAAGAATTTATGGCTTATTTTGAAGGATGCAATGCTGTCGGTAGCCCAGAGGAATGTTTTAGACACAGCTCAACTAACGTGCTCTGTGCAGAGGCTCAGCTTAGAAATATGAGAGATGAAGTGAAAAGGAGGGGAGGATGACAGGGCCCTTCAAGCATGACCTGGTGACTCACAGCCTTCCTCCTCACTTTGAGTGTTTATAAATGAGAGCAGGATGTGAAAAAGTGAGTTAGTGCCTTTCTGGGACAGCTGAGGAAGAGTCTGCTGGGGTCAAAGCTGGGAGGAGGAGCCATGGTCCGCATAACCAGCTTCCTGAGCCTTCCTGGGGCTCAGGTGGCTCTCAGGTGGGGTTTGAGCATCTTCCTTTAGGCCTGGTGAGACTGCAGGATGTTCAGAGACCAGCAGCCAAGAGAACTGGGGCTCTGTGAACACCAGCTGTGGGAAAAGCTTGGAAAAATGGGTTTTGTTGGGGCTAGGGAAGAGCAGGCTTGAAGGAGATGGGGCAGTGAGGGATTTCTGGAAGGGCTGTTGGAGTGGAAATAGCAGCAAGATCCTCTGTTAGGAGTGGAGAGTGAAGAAGCAAAAGTATTTAAAGGAAAGACGTGCAAATTTGTTTCAATGCAGAGGCAGGTAACCAGTGGGAGACACAGGTGGGGATTTCATGGAGCTTCAGTCACTGGAGATGCTGAAGAGGCAGCATCAGTCAGAAGAGGCTCAGGTGGAGCTGGTGCTCTGGCAGCTCCCTGTTTCAGGGAAATACTTGGCTGCCGTGCTCTCTGATCCAGGAGAACACTGCTCTCGTTGAGACTTCACCACTTAAGATACAGCTTCTAATTGTTTAATTCTTAATGGGAATTAAATTGTGAAAACCCTGTGAAGGAAGGAGGAGATGGCTCTGCCTCTGGTGAGCAAACATGAGCTGGGAAAGCCCTGGGCTTACCCAACAGCATCTCCAAGCCCTGAGCTGAATGTCATACTTTATATTTTAGCTTACATATTTTTTGTACCTCAATTCTGGTGTAAGTGCAGTACTGTAATAAGACTCCCAACAGAGGGACAGAGAATATTAATATATAGTGAAATTTTATTTTAATTCTTACTGAATATATATGCATGAAAAATATGTATATATTATGTATATATGAAATGTGCTTTTACACTAGGGAGGTGGAAGTTCCCCACAGCCTCACGAAGTAGCCCAACACAAACCACCAGTGTTTTTGATTCTCATTCCCTCCCCACCCTCACACGATAGAAAGTGCTTGTTTGTGACAGGTGGATATTAATTGCTGTGTTTTTGATGAGCACATTCAAACAGAATCTTTTAGATGATTCACTGAAGTTCAAGATCCAAACATGTCACAAATAGAACTCGTCAGCCCTGTGATGGTGATGGCTGGCACTGTGGCAGTGCTGGGTGGGGAGGGAGGGTTGGAGCTTTGGTTCAGTTCAGTTTGCACTGCCTGGCTGATGTTTCTCCCTGTGGGTGGACAGGTGAAGAATAGCCATCACCTAATTGCTGCCTTGTTTGGGACAGGTGGAAGAAAATGTTCTGTGTAACTTCATTGTTGGCCCTGTTTGGGTCTCTTGCTGATTGTACAGTCCTTCTGGTGTTGCCATGGGAATGAAATAATTATATTGTGAATAATTGGAGCATTTTCTTCTACTGTTGCAGGAAAGTGGTCTTGTATAATTATTGCTGCCTTTGATGGAGGTTGTGCTCAGAGCTGAGTGTTCAGTATTTGTATAAACCTGTTGCAGAGAACAAAACTTTCTGCAAGTGAATGCCCTTTAGTAAATGTGGGTGAAGGCTGACACATGCACACACGCACTCCCCAAAAAGCATTTATATCACTAGAATGTGTTGAAGAGCTGTCTCAAAATTGAAAAGGGAAAAATAACATTTTTTGTGATGTTCTCATGGTTTGTTGTTTGTCTTTCAGGCAAATAGTGTCATATTGTGTGCAAATGGAAATACTGCTGATAACTGGTGTAGAAGTAAAATAATTCTCATTTCAGAACATCTCTTTCCCTTGAAACTGAGTTCTGGTTAAAAGTTCGTCCACTGGTTATATAGGTCTGGTGGGAAGCTGACCTGGAGGGTCCTAATCTTCCTTTAGCTACTCATAGCTTTAGCAGTGTAAAAACTTTATAAATTAGATTTTTTAAGGCTAAAGCAGAGCCTGATGCTGACAGAGATCTCCTATCATTTATGTGGCTTGGCAGTAGTTCCTTGATGGGTTTTCCCCATTTCTAAGTTCAGCTTTGTGGTCTGCTTTTCTGTCTTGCAGCCTCATGCAGAGGCTAGGCTTGCAGTTTTTTGTGAGAAGTCTCTTCTCTCTCACATTTTTTGGTAGTGCTGTTCTCTCTGTTCTTCCATGGACCTTCTGGCATGTTTCTGTCATAAAACAAAGGGTTATGCAAAGGAAAAAGAAGTTAATAGATATGGGGAAGACTTACTTTTTTCCCAAAACAGAATATTTTATCTGCGATGCCCTACAATTTTTCTGAAGACTGAAGTTTTAGTCAGGCTTAAGTATTGCTTCGTGACCTAAATCCTACTCTGGGTTTGTGTCCAGTTGTGTTCCCACAAGCTTCCTGTGTGACCCTGCATCAGGCATTTCATTCCTCTGTCCCACAGTTTCACTTGTGAAGCGAGGGGAGTAACAGCCCTGCTCCAGCCAGATGTTCTGGGGATGGATTCGTGAGTCCTCGTGGGGTAACGTGGTGCTGGGTCACAGAAAGGCTTTTGTGCTCCTGCCTCAGATGTCAGGATGTCATCTTGGGCTAATATTCCTCACGAAATGAATGTCTCTCCAGCTTCAGGTTATTGTGTTGTGGCTTGTGTGCTAATGGATTAATTTCAGATGTTTTCAAGTAGTTGGTTGTTCTCTTTGTTTCCAAAGTAGTCCTAATTTATTTAACAGTATTTGCCATTCAAGTCAACTGATTTTAGACAGATGTTTGTCTCTTGTGTTTCAGTCTAGACATTTATGATTTACAATCTGTAGCCCATCTGGTGAATTGCCATGGGAATATGCTTATTTTCAATGCTTGAAGTATTGCAACATACTCTTTGCAAGTGTTTTTGCAGTAGCGACTGGTGAGCCAACCATCAGAAAGGGTTTATTTTAGCAAAAGACTCTGACTTGTTTGTTTAGATTAGGACAGGAAAATACTCCATTTCTGTTCAAAGAAGCAACAACAAAAAATGTTCCACTCCAAAATGTTGCCTGTAAGTTGAAATTCTAGAGTGATAGATCTATGGATCTAGTTAAAAAAGAAACAAAACCTACCTGAAGAACAGCAAGAAACCTGAAGAATCCTCCTTATCCAGCCCCATTCTCTGTGGCTGAATGAGTTTACTTGTCTAACCTTTTTAATGAGCTTTAGATGGTCCAAGTTTCTCATAATGTGTAAATTTAAATGTCATCACTGCAGACTGTGGTCCCTGGTGTTTTCTTCACTGGTGTAGGGTTACCATATGCTCTGGGGCCAGGTTCTTGTTCCCAGGTGCGTTCTCTTTCCCTTCCAGCCCCATGGCAGGAGGAGAAGCTGTGGATGCACCAGGAGAGGATGTGGCAGGCTGCTAAACAGCCTGTTGGCCTTGACTGGACTCTTCCCTGCTTGTTAAATCAGTGAAGTGTGGTGAACCCCAAAATCAAGGTGCAGGTGAGGAGTGGGACACCTCTTCATGCTTCAGGATGAGTGTCTCCAAATTCAAACCACTTCATGTTTGAAACAACAAACGTTTGATGCTTGAAAATTATTAATTCGTAGTTCTGTGGTGGACAGAAGCGAGCATTTAACCTGAGTTCCTCTCAGAATTTATCTGGAGTAGTGCTGCTGTGTGACTGCTGTAGTACTGCGGTTGCTTTGGACAGGGCATGTTCAGGGCAACTGATAGCTTTTAGTTAATTTCCTGTTTTTACAGGTTACTGCATTATTTCTAGAATATGCCCCAAACCAGAACACAACATCTGGGAGACACACACTGTAAACCAGCACGCTGCTGAGGAGGAACCTTGTGGTTCTGACATGAAAGCCTGGGGTGCTGTTGTTTAACTCCAGGTCGGAGGTGCTCGAGCCTTCCAGGAGGCTCCAGTGTAAACAGCAAAGGTGCTGTCGTGCAAATAAGGCAGAAAATGCTCCAGGAGCTGCCTGCTGGATGCGTTTGGCATGGATTTCTGAGCAGTTCGGTTGAGTGAGTTTGTCTGCAAAATGTTTGATGTTGAAAGCATCAGTCAAACCCAGACCGGAGCGTGGCTGGTGCTGTCGGGTCTGTGGCTGCAGAGTCCAAGGGCTGAACGTGTCATTCCAGCCTTTGGGGTTTGCAGTTTGGTCTTAATAACAATTGTGCACTGGAACTCTGAGACACCAATGTGTTTTTTATAACATGCGTTGGTTTGGCATCTTATTTTTAATTATATTTATGGCAAATCGACTTGACAGTCTGTGAGAGTGAGTAAAGAGTGGTTATATTTGTGGGATTTAGTCCTGGGATTTAGAAAAAAGCATGAAGTGGTCATATAAGTCACAAGGAGTTCAGGAAGTGTTACCTACATCAAAAGTGCTTTAATCTCCACTGTCAGGCCTTGTGTGTGCACGTATGGAGGTGACTGTACTCAGTGGTTAAGTCATGTACCTGCAGGATTTCTCAGGCTGATTTTTTTTTTCTTTTAGCTGTACCATTTGCATTTGTTGTAGGATCCAAGATAATTTGAAATTCATGGAGCCATTTCTGTTAAACTAGAGGGTTTTGGTAATGTTTTTGTACTCTTCAAAGGTGAAGGAATCACTTAATACTACTAAATTGTGATCTGACTAGAAAATAAGTAGTTGAGGTGCCAGAATTCTGAATGGACACATGGCAGGCATCCTTTTATTCACATCTTGGAGTGTACATAAGGTCCTTTTAACATTGTTGACAAATCTGCAGGGATAAGCAGGATAAAACTGAGTGCTGCCTATCTCAGGCATGGGCTGGTGCCATGGGGATGGCCAAGTGCTGGACACGTTCCTTAGCATTTATCAAAGCACAAGTAACATTATTTTAGCACCTTCCACAACCCTGCCATTAGCAGGTTGACTGCAGCATGAGTGGGACTTTTTTCTGCCATTTGAGACTTCTCCAAAGGTATTTTTTAAAGCTGTCAACCCTTCAAGCACTTAATATTGTTAAAGCTACTCCTTTTCTCTCTGGTGTGGAGCTGCTTTAATCTACACTAAGGACAAAAAGTATTTAGATCTTTATCAGGAGCAGATTTAAGACCCTGTCTTAGGAACTTGAATAGACACCTGGGAGTTGACTCTGCCTTGTACTGGAGGTGAGCAGAGTTAGTGGCCAAATTAGCTCTTGTCTAGGAGAGAGTGCAGTTCAAAATTGTGGTGATACTGGTATGTGAAATCTCTTTGCATCCTGTTTTAAAGGTTTTTACCAAATGCTCTGATATGCTCATGTTTGCTTATGCTAACAAAGAGCTCCAGGCTATGGCCAAAAGGCTGGGAAGTGCTCACCACAGCTCTGCTGTGGAGGAAAGAAGATGAATGGAAGGATCCAGGGCTGTTTTGTTTTGTTGTTTTTTTTTTTTTTCTTTTCCTTGTCATCACCTTGTTTAGTCCGTAAGTTGCTTTGAGAATAACCAAGTGGAGGGAGAAGACACGTGGGCCTGACAGGGAGCCTGTTTGTGCTTGTTTCATTGAGGAAATTGTTCCGGAACAGCTGCTCATCCATGTGAAAATGCAAACCCTTGGGTCCCAGCCAAGGTCAGCAAGCCCTGGGTCATTTGTTTTAGCAAAGCAGACCAATTTGCCCTTAATTATCTCTTCTTTTCATTCTGTCACACCTCTTGCTCCATAGATTTACTTCCTGAGAAGGGCCACATGTGAAAGATGTGATACCAGTTTTGTTGTGGATCAGAGAGAGGCAGAATAATTTTTCATGGGTAAATTTTAGCTGTTAATCTTTATAAAATTTAAGGTATTTACCTCCCTAAATTTAATTTTTCACTTAGCTAGTTCATTAGATTCTTGTTATTAAAATGTACAGGATTCTTTACTGATTTTGAGTTTGAAAGTTAATTTCATATTGTTTCTCTGCTGGTGCAGGCATTGTGGTGTGAAATGGTAAATTGGCATGTGTTTGCTGGAAACAGGGCTGAGTAATTCCTGAACTTCAGGAAACCTCCATTCACGGCTCTCAGGATGGGAACTTAATAAAGAAGCCTGGTAGAGTTTGGTAATTGCAAAACAGTCACCAGAAACTCTTTGTAGAACATATGCCCATGTGCTCTAACTAGATGTGAAAAAATATTCTACAGGGCACATAATAAAGTAATGCTCTCTAAGTACTCATGATAATGGCAAAATGACTTCTTTGTCCTATAATGTTATGTGGAAGGAGAGAAATAGGAAAGAAGTGTTTCTGTAGCTGGAGGAACTGAAATGCCAGATTCTGGCTTCTATAATTTGAGGAAAGAAAACTGATTAAAGTGATCTTTAATGCATGCATTAAAGGTCACCAGGGAACAAGAAAAAAAGCATACTTATTCCAAAACTGGTTTTGTACAAGAATTTTGAAACTGTCATGGGTTGTAACCCAGGCTATAATTAGCCTTGAAAATCTTGGGACAGAAGTTTCTTGAGTACATTGTGACATTATTCCAGAAGGAATAAAAATGACCAGAAGAACTGTCAATCTCTGCTTGACAGGAACATCCTCTTGCCAGGGCAAGTGGGAGACAAGAGGTAGAAGGGAGCCCTGTTTTGATGTCCAATAAAACATGGCACAGGAAGGAATAGAATGGTTGTTGTTATTTTTGTTAGACTGGGTGAGCAGGTGGTTTTTTAAAAGGCAATACATTTGCAAAACCTTTCTGGTTATTTGAAATGGTTAAAATAATCAGCTTTTATGCCTTCAGAAGGGTGACAGAGCACCAAAAGGAAATAGGTGTTTGGGAAGAGGAGAGGCTCAGACTGGGGTGTCAAGGTGTTAATTAGTTCTGCCACTGTATGAGACTGAGTTGCTTCTTTTACTTATTCAAAGTTTTATTCTGTTAAATATTAATGTGTTAGAAATAGGAAAACTGTGCTCTGCCAGCTGGGGACAAGTGGGGTCTGTCCCCTGCCTGGCGAGGTGGACACTGGTGCCTCCAGCCTGGTGGCTTCTGCTTTTCTCTTCTTCCAGAGGATGGGGAATAATTTCCTTGCACCTGCATTTTGGACAGGGCAGCCCTCCAGGAGCCAGAGGAGATGTGCTGCATTCCCGGGAAAGGAGCTCGGGGTGGAATTTGGCCACTGGCTTTGTCAGCAGAGGTGGCCAAGCACTGCTGGCTCAGTTTCATCAGGAACTCAGCAGACAATCTGCATTTATTAACAGGTTTGAAAAGTACTCCAGCGAGCTCCCTTCAGTGTGCAGCATCTCTGATAGAATGGAAGGACATTTTCTCCTTTAAATAAATTTTGTATTGAGCCACAAGCTTCAATTAAAACCTGCAAAGTTGTGATTCCCAAGAGTATACAGTACTTCCAACCTGTGAATACAAGCAGCTGAGGAACATCCTTCTCTGAAGTTCTACTTTTTAACAGGTCAAAACTATTTGAAATAACAAAAAATACTAACAAAAGAGCCCAACCCCTAAACCAAACAAACAAAACCCAAGCCAAACAAAAGATATGGTTTTGTTTTAGTGTTAATTAGGGAACGGTTGGACAACAAGAAGAATCTTTAATAATTACTGAGACTCATTGAGCTGTGGAGGTGGGGGTCTTTATTTTACTAGCACTTGAAGTTGTTTTGATACCATTGATGAGAGGAATGCAATAGTGTGTGCTAAAGTCATTTGGCTAACCCTGAAATCAAAGCAATGGAAACAAAATCTAGCTGCAAATCACCAGGCTGTCAGTCTTTTAAAACCTGTTATCCAAATTACTTTAACAGTTTGTGGGTCATATGCAAGGTTAAGACTCATCTTGCACGGTGCACGTTTTGATGATAAAACACAATATTACTTTTTTTTTTTTATTGGAGTGGAAGTGTTACAGTCAACAGTATCAGTGTGGGAGTTTGATTTCTTCCTGCAAGTAGATCACTACTCCATATGAGCAGTTGGCACAAGGTTTGGAAGGACAGATAGGAGGCATGCCGTGCTGCTTATTTGTTGTATATATCTGCTCTCTGTGTAGAAACTCCAAAACTGTTCCATTTGGAAGTTTATTTCCAAGTCAGAGTAGCTATTTTTGAGAACGACTAGCCAATACATCTCTAACTTTTGGTGATGGGCTGAAACAGGTTTTGCATAAAGCTTCATTCTACTGAGCAACATTTACATGCAATATTTAAATTATTGTTTACTTAAATGGTGAACTCATGATTTTTAAATTTATATCAACAGTTTTTCTTGCAGGTTTTTGAGTTTGAGAAATCACTGACAAGGAATGTGTCACATAGCTGTTAACTATTCATTTTACATATTTTCAAGCATGTTCTGTCCTAAAAAGCTGAAAAGCTCTTGAGATAATCCAGTGTGGATTAAATCCCCCCCAAAAAAGCATAATTGCACATTCAGAATATCAGCTTTTACCTTTTATGAACTGTCCAGCTTACTGTGGAGCAAAACATGGCAGTGTGTACAGAGCAATGTGGATTCAGAGAGAAATAAAAAACTCAAAAGAAGTTTGTGGAGATTTTTTTTTTTATTGGGAAAATATATTTATTCAAACAGTATTTCTGTTCTGAACCAATTGTCACTTCATATTTTTGATGGATTTAAATAAAGCCATTTAGATGGCAGGTCCTTCCCAATAATCTTATCCCACTCAGGCTGAATTTTTTCCATTGACACTAAAATTGTTGGCTGTCTGGAGAGTCAAATACTGTTGTGAGGGTCACAGGGTAAGAGAGAAATCCATATGAGCTGAATAATAACTAAAAACTTTTTTCCCCTTACTGGGCCTGTAGTGTAAGTAAAGTTCCCCACATAGTTAAGTGTAGGGAAGTATGAAGTCCAGCAAAACCAGATCCAAAATATTTAAGTTTAAGCTTCAGAGTTCCCATTTTTCCTTGACACTTGATGATGGTTTACCATATTTCAAACCTAGATGTGAGTAGTAAAAGCTGTAGGGGCTGGTTAGACTGTAAATAACTGGGTAGAGAAAAGAAACCAAGATAAGAAGGGGTAAAAATAACTCAGATGTATTCCTGCATGTAACTTGGATTTTGGGAGGTGGGAAGTTCTGCTGATTGTACCAGAAGCAGCAGGAGTATAAAAATGCAGTTGGAGAGGGAATGACTGCTAATCTAATGTGGACTGGTTTTGCTGATACCAGACAACAGACTGTGACTCAGTTTGTTGTTGGAGATGTCATTAGATTAGCCTAAATTTTAAGAGCAGTCGCTCCTACAGGCCATTGCATCCCATCTGTGCCTGAAGTGCTTCATATGTTTTAGTGTTCAGCTTCCTTCCCTGGAATGTGATATGGTTTGGAGATGTTGGATGGCTTCTCCATCAGAGAAGGTGATGGAGTTTCCTTTTGTGTTGTCAGTCAAAGCTGAAATTCAGTTTGCAGTGACAAGGAGCAGAGTCCTGCTGAGCTCCTCTCAAGAGTCTGACCATGGGGGCAAATGGGCTAATTAACAGTTCAGTGTCAGATTTTAATATGTAATAAGGAAGGAATGAAATTTATTTTTCTTTTCCAAGCAGTAAACTCTGATTGCAAACATCTGTCTGATGTTTGGGGGGTTCATTTTACTGACTGCTCCATGTGATGTTCCCAGAGTTAATGGGTGAATCAGTGTGCAGTTGAGAGAACTATTTCCATTTTATCTAGACACTTTCTTTTAGCTGTAAGGCTCCATTTCCAGAAGCACAGTGGTTATGGCACTTGCTTTGTTGTACTTGTACTCAGTGCCTCAAAATGGAACTTGCATGTTCAGGGCTGGATTTCAGAGTGGAAACCATAAGCTTCTTGCTTGTATAACCACATTCCAAGGTTAGTCTGAATAGCTGAGATAATGAATTTGGTCTTTGTGCATTCTTAAATAGATAGATAGTTTTTCACATATGTGACTTTTCTTTTTTTGCTACAATTGGACGCTTTCCTTGGGAGCTGCCTAATTCCAGGCTACACAGTTTCTGCTTTGTTCCCTGCTCCTATGTCTTTGACAAGAATAACTTAAACAGAGTTCAATATAGGAATTGTGGGCTGCTAAAGAACATATTGTGTTACTGCTTAATGCTGTATAAGTTGATCAGTGGGTAATATAAAGTCTATGTTCTAGCTGTTTTATGATGAAAATATTATTTCAGCAGAATATATGGTAAAGTCATTGAACAATGATCTTATTCTCAGAATGATGGCACAAGGCATTTTCCATTTACCAGAAATTAGTGGAGCTGCTCATTTTGTTATTGCAGGCTTCAAAAATCAAGCTATTTTTAACCTTTTCTAAGCCATTATGCTGTTTTTTTAACTGAGAAAAAAATCTGATATCTTATTACTCTCTTTCTATTAGGACCAGCAGAGGTTCCCATGATGTCACCCAATGGATCCATTCCCCCTATTCATGTGCCTCCTGGTTATATCTCACAGGTATGCTTCTTGAAGAATTAAAACTTTTATCAATAAAATCATAAAAATTTTAAAATATAAAAGCAAAAGCATTTATCCACACAGAGAAGTCTACGTGGTTGAAGTTTAATTTAGAAGTTTTAATGGAAAATGGTAATGCACATCTTCATGCCTTGTGCACGTGACTGATAGTACCACCCACGTGTGCACGAGTGAATGTGCACCTTCCCACCCTGGTGTTTGGAGTAGATTTGGGGTTTGAGCACCAGAAAAAGCTCTGCACACAGGCTGAGCCTATAAATACAGCTTGGATTGTTTGTGAGAGGGGGAGAAGTCCTTGATGTTGAGTAATGCCTCGAGTTCTTGTGTGACACTCCGAAGGGGTAGGAGACCATGGAAGTGAGAGAAGGAGCCACTGCAGCTATAAAATATGCAGTTGATCTTGCATATCTTCCCAGCAGAAATCCTGCAGCATACTAAGAACTGGGGATTTTGGTGTGTTTTCAAGAATAAATGTGATTTAAGTATCTATTTATGGAAAAAAAATGGACAAGGTTTCGCAAAGCTGTTAGGTTTTGGAAATTTTGAACAGCTACTGCTCTTCTGTTTAAATAACCCCAGCTTACCAGTCTGTTCCTTCCATCTTCTGCAAAGCTTGGACTCTTTCTGAGGTAAGGGGAAAAAATTAAAGATTGACATAAGGCATAACAGCTGTGAACAATACAATAAATCCAATAATGTCACCATTTTCCTTGAGACCTGGACCAAAAGCTTCTTTAAAAGTACATGAAGTATTTCAGATATCCTTGATGAATAGCATAAGAACTTTTGATAGATATAGTTTGGCATCTTGTTAAGCAGAAAATAGATGATGTCCTGGAGTCTCTTCCCCTCCCCAGGAAACATGTGAGCTTGTGTAATTCTGAAAAATTGTGGATGGCGTCATACTTAAATCCCACAAAATACTGCAATCACTCTGTGGTATTTTGACTTCTGAACAGAGTGAAAACACACTTTCAAGTAAGAGGGAATTTGTTAGCAGGCCTAGGAGAGAGGGCAGGATGTCAGGGTGGTCCTTCTGCTCCTCAGCCCTCCCAAGGGGAGTGGTTGGAGTTTTGAGACAGCATTTGCTGCCTAATGCTCCTCGTGGGCTTACCTAATTTAATAGACTGGCTCATATCATGCAGAGGTTTACAAATAAAGATTTATTTTTCCTTTGAAATAACTTTTAACACCTTTTTAATATTAAAATGTTTATACCTCTCTACCTCTGTGCTGAGATAAATGGTTGGGTATAATTGGAATGCTTTCCAAACCAGAGGGGTGAAAGTCTTCCAGCTGTATCTCTGTCTGAGCCCAGTTCTTCTGTAAAGCTTTTTGTGGGGCACCATAATAATTCCACTAAAGAAGCCTTTAAGTTTCTTAACCAGAAAAAAAATCCAACCAAAACCCCTCTTCTGAGGCAGTTTTTCCAGGGAGCTGGAAATATGTTGTAAAGTTATAGGGGGAAACTCTGTATTCTGCACTTTTCTGCAGCGGAATGTGTGCTCTGTTCTGTGGTGAGCCTCTTGCCTGTCAGACTGCTTCATATTAAATAGGAGTTGAAAGTCTGTAGTAATGAAACTAGCTCTTTGTTGTAATACATGTCTCTGCCTTTTTTGCTCTTGCTTTTTTCTATTGCTTCATAGTTAAACCCATTCTTTTATGATAAGCAATTAGAACACAACTTAAATTTAGCACATCAAGGGAAAGACCATAAAGCAAATTAATGCACTCTGGGATATGAATCAAAATATATTTGATTTTTTGGTTTGATTTGTCCCCAAAGTGTACATCTGAGAGTCAGGCAGAAAGCAGTGCCCCTACGGAGTAGCAACAGTGCCTATTAAAAAAAAGGCATGAAATCTTATTTCCATTTTGTTATGCCAAGCCTGTGTGAGCTGTGTTAGCCCTGAATATTACATGAGTTATCGAATGATTGCAACCCTGGATTAATGTGGTGCTTCGTCACCTCTTTGGAAAAATTGGCAGAAGGATGTGAGCCCTGCAAGGTCAGCTCCACTGGAAGCAGCACAAACACAGACTCTCTTTCTAGACTTCAAGGACCACGTTAATAATTGTGACTAGAAGCTGGATTTGCTGACGTTAAGGAGCTGTTCCCAATGATGAGGCTTAGCCAGGGCAGGATATGATCCAGGAAACTAATAGAAAACAAGTACACGCCACCAGTTCAATTCCTTCATGCTATGGTTTTGCTCTCAAAAGACCAGCTCTTGAAAGAGCCAGTATTTTGCATTATCTTTTCAGCAGACAAACCTCTGTGCACCTCTGGCAGATATGAGCTATCAGATCAGGGTTCATGTCCCTGCAATTCTTTGTGGGCTAAGGGCTAGTTAAATATAGATGAGAAGTTCCCTGCTGTGCTCTTGGTGGGCAAAACCTCTGCTGTAAAACTTCGTTCTGGAAGCTGACATGGCAGAGAAATCTGCATTAAATCTATGTGATGTCAACTTTTTGGGCTTCAGTTGTTAAGGGAGATTAAGGATTTTGGAGGCCAAGGTGTTAAGTTTGGGGACAGCCTCATGGATTGTTGTTCCTGCTTTTCAGTGTATGTCTGTGAGGAGTGGAGGAGGGTATGAAGTGTTCTAATCAGGAGAACTAGAAAAATGAAAGTATCAAAAAGCAGGATCATTACTGTGTTTGTTTAGTGCTACTGGCTGAGGACTGCTCTCTCTGAAATAAATCTGGAGCAATTCCAACTGAATTTGAGAATTTGTCTGTAATTGGACATAAAAATTTGTCATGAAACTCCACTTCTGATTTTATTTAGAGGTTTGTTAATATGAGCTCTCTGCTACAGATATTTTAAAACTAAAGAACAAATTTACTGGTTGGACCATGAGATGCAAATGTGTTGAAGAGCCTCCTTTGGCCATAGGGCTTCTATGGTCTTAAGTTTTCAATTTGAGCCATGGTCCTGCAGTTCAATATTCCTGCACCAAGTACATGGCGTTTGACAGAACTAAAGCATAACTTCTGGGAAGAGGAATATCTTTAAATGACATTTAAAATGGTAGGAAATGTATCCTATCCTTGAAAATCAGGATTTTGGTCCTGGGTACATGCTGTCCTCTAAGAGAGGTGTTCTTCTCCAAAAGCATGTTTGGCTAGCATCAGGTTTTAGTGACAATCTCCTTGTTTTTCTGTGGCTTACTGCTCACAGAGCTGCTCTGGGTGTTCTGTAGGCTGCAGTCAGTCCCTTAACGGGATGATCCTCATTAAAGCTTTGAACAGAAGTAGGGTTGTGCAGATCTCATATGGAGCAAGCCATGAAGTGATGATCCTTTTGACTTCCTGGGCACTGGTCCTGAAGAACTGTATCATTCTAGAGTTGAATTACCCCAACATGCTTGCCAGCATTCTAGATGTTTATCTGTCAGTTTTCCACACTGAAGGTGTAGATTTAATTTGGTATTTCATTTAATACTGATGGATTCTAAAGATAGTGCTGCAGACTTGCCACGACTGGCGTGAACTCGGATTGGCATCTTTAAGAAATTAAATGAATAAATAAAATGTTGACATCCAAGTGCCTCATGGATGAGCTCATTCTGTACTGGTTTTGGGTATAGATTGATTTATGAATGAAGTTGCAAATTAGTTTATGAAATTTGTAAAGTATTGGTTGTGGTCCACCCAGTGGCCATGCTCCAGATGTCCTTGCTGAATCTAGTATATTATATTTAAGTGAAATAAGGGTTGTTTGGGTTTTTTCTTTTTTTTTTGAAAGTAAGTGGAAATTACTTGTATATTACTTTATAAACTCATACAGTAAAGGTGTGCTGCAGAATGAGGGTGGTTGTTTCTTTAACTGGATCTCACAAAATACAGACCCAATTTACTTGTGTGCAATTAACATGCCTTTTTCCTTAGAGTGTAATATTAAATTTCAGTGAACAAAAATGAGACAACATGGAGCAGTGTGATGCACTTTGAATAAGTGAATTATCTCTAGTTACTACAGCGATATCTGCACTGGAAAACAAATAACATTTTAAATGGCATTCCCCAAATGTGGCAACCAATGGGGGAGGCAGTTTTATTGTATGAGTAATGTCAGCCCAGACTGCCCTGAAAGAGCATCACCTACCTCATGTAGCAATTAAGCTCCCTAAAATATGGGAAAAAAACCCACACAGAACTATGCTATAATAGTATTGTTATTTAGGTGGCATGCCATTTACACCAGCAAGCACAAAAAATACCAGCAAAAACCAGTTTACCTACTAACTGTTCGGAAAAAAAACCCCACAAAATAATGGAAGTTTATCTCTAGGTGCCAAATGACCAGAGATATTTGTTTTCTCTAAATATAAAGTGCTAAGATTAGTAATAGCAATTACTTTTAATATTCCCATTGTATCTAGAGACTTCAGTAGGGATTAGGATTTTATTGATTCTTGGCACTGGAATAGAGACAGTTTAGCAGTTTCCAGATGAATTTATGATCTTTGTGAACAAATGGTTTTAAGCAGATACAAAGAATTTCAGATTTCTTCTGAAAATAGCAAAGTTGAACCTCTCTGGTAAGTTATGTTTTTTTCATTAATGGATCAAAACTGATTTTATCTATATTTGATGAGCTGAGTGTGGTCTCCCAGAGTGGCACTACTACAGTCTGCTCACTGCGGGTTTTACAGGTTAAGGGGATAGTTCCAGTCTTTATAGCTACCTAATGCATGTAACACATAAATCAGATTGCCAACTTTGATTTGTTAAGGACAGAATAGTGTATTTAAAGATTGTATGTATACCTTCAGAAATGTACATGTATATCAATAATGCCTAGTTTAGAGAGAAAATGTCCTGTAGGATTGGGAAACAAACTGGGTTTTGCAGGGTCCCCTGTGTTTTTGTGTTCATTTGTCATGTGTGCACATGGAATAACAAGAATGCTGTCAGCATTCATGGCCTGGGAGGAAGCAAATAAAAGATATTAGTGTATTGGCTTTTTGACTAAAGTAACTTGGAAGGCTGGCTCATCCTTTGAGTTGGAATAGTTGGTGGTTGTAGGTTCCTCCCAGCTGAAATTTTCCGTTCTATCCCCTCATCTCTGGCTTCTCTCAGTCCTCTTGATATTTTATAGCTTCATCTAGCAGGGTAATTGTAATTTCATCAAAAAGGTCTTTGACAGGACTCTGAGCTTTCCTCCCTGCTTTGTAGATGATAGTTCAGGAAGCTGAATCCTAATAATTTAAAATATGGTTTACATTATGTGCTGCTCAGTGTACAAGCTTTCTGTCTAAATCTGTTCCTTAATATATTCATCTTTCACCAGAGCACAAAAGGCACGTGGAGCTGGTCTAGATGCAGAGATAAGAGCTTGGAGTTGGCTTTGAGGCTTGGACTAGTTAAAGCCACGATGAAAACCTCTCACATCAGGATGTAGGAACTTGCTCTCTCAATTAAGTTATGGCATAATCCGAGTCTGAGAGTTAAATGCAGCATTTCTGTGCACAGTCCTAGACAAGTAGTTCTGTTTTTCGAATATGTCCTAAGTGGAAAAGGATTTTCCTCTTTTCCAGATTTCAGAGTGCAGGTTTGAGACCTGGCTGCACGATAAGAGATGCTGTGGAGCAGAACCAGTAGCAGAGATGGGAAGCCTGAAAATGCAGCAGTTGAAAGGATGTGATAGTCTAAATCTCTGAGATTCAGCTGTCTTCTGAGGACTCTGTAAAGTCTTTGAAATTTAAAGCTGGCAGCTGACAAATTGCTAGTGGAAGTCGTAAATTTTGAGGGTAGAATCAAGTATGTTAAGCCAAACAATTACTATTTTGGTTACTCAGCAAGCAATGCCTTTTTATTGTGAAATGTTACAAGTGACTGAAATAACTTTCTGTGGAAAATTGTGTCTATGGTCACATCCCAGAGCTAACAGGAGTAAATGCACAGAACCTGAGGGCAGACATGGCCTGGGGGAGGAACTGGGTCAGCCACTCCTAGGTGGATTTTCCCCTGTGATACCTTGCTCAGCTGGTGCCTGAGGCAGGAGCTGGTGTTTGCTGGTGCTGTTCTGCTCGGGGCTGTGGGTATTGCCCCTGGCCAGGGGACACAGGTGGCACAAACAGCCACGTGCCTGTGCCATTCCTCTGTTCCAGAGTACAGATTTCTCTTTGTGGTTTAGAGTAAAGACACTGGCATGTGATGAGAGCCACTGGAGTGTGGGCAGTCCACAGCAGAGTCTCTTCTGCTGAGGGATGGATAACCCCAGCTGATGGTGTGGGAAGCAGCTGAGAGTGGCAGCATCTTGCAGCAGGTGCCTTTGGTGCACGTTTATTGGGCTCTGGGTGTCGGGATGACCCCGAGAGTGTAAAAGTCCTCGTTTCCCAGCCCGTGCAGCCAAAAAAGAAATCTGAAAGTGTAGGGTCAACTTCTCAAGGTTGTTTATTTTTTCTTATCTATAACATTCTTTCTCTGACCTGCTGAGTTCTGTCTAGCAAGTCAGCCACGGCATTCTGTCTGCCCTCTGAGGCAGTGTTTACATTTTATATCAAAAACTACGTGTGCTATGTTTACAATACTGTGCCAATATCTGTCATTTATGTTAGACAGTATGTCTCTACCTTAAACCAATAGAAAAGTGTCACCATCACAGCAAGACATGGAGGGCAAGAAGAAGGAGAAGAAGGTCAGGACATGCCCAAATCCCTCCACCTTGTCCCCTTGAACCCCATTCTAAAAACTGCAAAATTCTACTTTTCCACCCTGTGTTAATTTAACTGTCACACTACTCAAACCCTTGTGGCTTGTAATTCCTCATACAAAGTTGGCAGTTTTTTCCACGGGCTAAAATCAAAGCCACAGGTGTTTTTGACTTCGTGCCAAGGTCTCCAAGCCCTGTGCCAGGGTCTTGAGACAGCCAGGGCAGCCAGAGGGATGTCCTGGGTTCCCACACACATTCATTTATCTCATACAACATATTCATCACAGATACTGCTCCATCTGTGTGCCATCAGTCAGTTTGGAGAAAATGAGGTGCTCAGCAACCTGTTTGTTGTATGAAATTAAATGATGCTTCCCTCATGCTTTCCTACCTGCATGCCAGCATACAGAGTCAAAGGGATAGTAATGGCTCTTACGTGGTTGTATTTTTTAATTTAAGAAATGGCAGAAGTTTTTTGGATGAGCTTCAAGAAAAGCTTGGTTCCTAAGTCTGGATTGAAATTTGGCTGGTTGACTGTTCTCCAGAAATATAACTCTGGAAAAATTATAACCTGAAAAACATTTTTCAGCCTAAGCACATTTCCACCTTCCTACATCTGTTTTTACATGCTTTGCCTGTGGTGTTAGGAGCCAAGTTATGCATATCCCAGAGCTGATTTGTGTGGATGTATAGACCAGCTCTGTGACAGAAACAAACCCCCTGCCCTGTGATTTGTCCTGAGCAGCTACCTGTTATGAACAGAGCAGCTCCTTTGCAAATGTAGGCCAGCACAGCAGGTTCCTGCAGAGTACATGTCTGTGTGCACACACACAGCCTCTCCACAACAGCAGTGCCAGCTGCTTTCCAAAGTGTTACTGACTCCATTCTCAGGGCGCTGTCAAAATGCCATGGTAGAAATTTTATGGGTAGAATGTAAGGTCAGTCCCAAAGAGAATGCTTATTTTGGTGCTTTGTGTTCCTTTTCCAATTGTTTTCCTCCCTAAGTGCAGGTTATGTATTCTGTCCCTTAACCCACATAGTTATCACTAGCAGCAGTAGAGCTCCCAGTGATTAGTGTGGATATCTGAGTCTCCAGGAAAAGCCACATCACCACCACGGTTATTTCTGCTGATATTAATTTTAGAATTGTGTTTATTCATGAAGCTAAACCCCATGGCCAACTGTTTTGCAGTGGGAAGACAAGCTGTAAACAGTGCTGTTTCAGAGGTGTGTCTGGTTGAGATGCTGCCTAACGTGCTCCTTTCTCTGCAGGTGATAGAAGACAGCACGGGCGTCCGGAGGGTGGTGGTGACGCCGCAGTCTCCGGAGTGTTTCCCTCCCAGCTACCCCTCGGCCATCTCACCAACCCATCACCTACCCCCCTACCTGGCACACCATCCCCACTTCATCCACAACTCCCACACAGCGTTCTACCCTCCTGTCACTGGACCTGGGGACATGCCACCACAGTTTTTCCCACAGCATCATCTTCCCCCAACAATATATGGAGAGCAAGGTGAGCTGGGAGCAAGGGACTGGGACTGGCCTTTCACACCTGTGTTCAGCAAGGTTTAAGGGCTGGGGGAACCAAGAGTACGAACAAAGGTGGTGCCTTTGTTACATGGTTGGAGCCTCCTTTGATATCCTGAGTGAGGGGCTTTAGCTATCTAGAATTATCCATTTTTAAAGACAAAACTGTTTTGGGCGTGATATTTTCAAGGTTCACACTCAAAGTGAAGCACAAAAAGGAAGATTGAATTATAGAAAAAATCAGGAAATACTGTTATCCCTGCAAGCTGACCTGCCTTAGTTTAAGAGTCATCCTTGGAAGGGGAGGTGGGGATTGTATTTAATGAAGTGTATCCAAAGAATGTACATGATATTTATGATAATTCTCAAACTTTTTTTAGATAGTTTTAATTCCCCAAGCTTCTACTTCATGTTGCACTTCTCTCCTTGTGGAGCACTACTGACACGATTGTTAAGTCTATTTATACTGAGAAGTTAAATTGCATGTAATCCGGGGTTGGCAGCTTGGAACCAGCACATCTCAGCTTGTTCTGTCCAGTCAGCCCCTGAGGAAGAAAATGCTAAATTGCTCTGAGTTTATGAAGGCTTTTTCCAAAAGATCAGTTCTGTCTGGATTTTTGCTTGTAATCTGTGTCCCTGGAACACAAAGACTGAAAAGGAGGGTAAAAACATCGCCCTAATAGCGGTATTTTACACACTTATCCAAAAATGCTGTCATCAAAGGAGCACAGTTAATACAAAATCATTGCAAAAAAGGGTTTTAAAAAACTCCAGAATCAGCTAGATTAATTCCATTTGGACATGACCAGGAATTTGGTTTTCTGGGAAGAAAACCCCCTCAGTGATTTTTGTTGTTCCGAGTTAACGCGGGCGAACCGTTCCGTTTCAGAAATCATACCACTATATGGGATGTCCAGCTACATCACCAGGGAAGATCAGTACAGCAAACCACAGCACAAAAAACTCAAAGACAGGCAGATTGACCGCCAGAACCGCCTGAACAGCCCTCCCTCCTCCATCTACAAGAGCCACATAGGCAGCTGCACGACGGTGTACAATGGTTACGCCAAGAGCCACAACGGGGCCAGCAGCGGCGGCGGGGCAGCCCCGGCCCTGAAGAAACCGGAGCGCAGAGCAAGGAGCAGCCCAAAGTCAAACGAACAAGACCCACATGGTAAAATGAGGGCTTTACTTATTTATTTTTCATTCCTTTTTATTGCACCTTTCCGGCTTGCGACCTCCTCTGTGTGGATCCAGCGGCCGTGCCAAGAAACACTCCCACCCACGCGTTAATACGGTGTGAACTTAAATCTGAACGCTGGGCTTGCTGGGCTGTGTTTGTTTTGTAAGGTGAGCCCAGTGCCTCCCCATCTTTTGTGACTGCTCCCTTGGTAGATGCACCATCAGTCTCTTTTTATCTGTTGGAAGCAGAAATGTGTTTTATGGGTGAGGTCTTGGTTTTATTTTGCTTTTTGGAGAGGCATCTTGGCACTTCGCAAAAATCTTCATGGACAATTAAGCTATGACCAAAATTTGACTACTAGGAACCACTATTTTGAATGTCATAGGTTAACCTTGTAAAGATATTAGAAAGTTCACAGGTGATGACTGAAAAATCAGGTTTTTTTGTAATGTGACTATTCAGTGAAAGCAAGATTAGTTGAAAACAGAACTGGGAAGAAATTTCTTAATGTTAGCAAATAGTAAAATAAGTTTGGCTACTTTTGAAATAATTTTCTTCAGCATTTGCAGAGACTTGCCATTTAAAAGTTTAGGTGAACAACCCAATGCTTTACCGTAATAAAATCTCATTTATCATAAGCCATTCTGCACACAGTTCTCCCTAAATTTAGTTTAGTAACTTGCTATAATCCCTTATATCTATCTGCCTTTTTCCTCTCTGCTTGTCTCTTTGCTGACTGCTACAGCAGCAGCTGCCTGAACAAACTTTGATGTAGTAACCAAAGCAGCATGTCCAGGATATTCATAATGTAGCACACTCTGAAATATCTTGAGTTAATTTATGCATGAAACGCAGGTTTTCCATTATCTATCTATAGTGTATATTTATATGGTTCTGTACTTTTACGTGTGAGACATAACATAAATAAATAGTCATGAAAATTACCTGTATCAATAGCCAAAAAGGGGGAAAAAAATGCTGCTGTCATGGTAAGGAATGAGGATTTGCAGACGTGCTTCAGGGTCTTTAGAATTAGCAAGGAGCAGTATTTGGGAATGCTGTAATCCAAGAAAATGAATCACTGCATTAGACTTTATAGTTATTTCTTGCCAATCAGCTTATTAGTATTCTTATTTATGTTTAGGTGTTTATTTGAGGTGGAATACTTGAGGTGTTTGAAGCACGTGTGTGAGAGACCTGGAAAAGAGTATAGTCTTACAATTTCAGTTTAGTGGGCACTGAGTCAGCCTGGCTGATCACTTCTGAAATAATCTAGAAATCATTTAAAAGCATTTTATCTAAGGGTTTCCTGCAGCCCTTGTGTTTGTCTAGTTCATTGCCTTGGACTGGTCTGCTGTGCTGCAGCTGAAGAGTACGAGATCTTTGAAAATGCCAAGAAAATCAGTGGAGTCAAGGCTAAAACACGTCCAGTCCTGTCAGCCAGAGAATGCCTTCAAACTGGGGACAGCAAGGGATGGAGTCCTCCCCCAGCTGTGGAAATGTTCCTGACAGGAGCCTGTGCAAATAGCATCCCTTGTCCCACCCTCCTGCCTCTTAAAATTAGGTTCTGCATCTGCACCCCAAAGTGACAGCCCTGGAGTCACATCAGCTGCTCTGCAGCAAGTCCATGGTCAAAGCAGGAATGGGAGAATTTTTTTCATATTAAAAGGAAAAAATGAAAGATACTGTGGGCTTGAATGCGAGGTTTTTGGCATCAGTGTGTTATTGTACTTACATTCAGGGTTCTGCAGAAAGGTCACAGAGGTTTCTTAAAGGCTCTCATGAAGCAGCTCCCTAAAATGAAATAAATTCCTAATTGATATTTACAAGCTTCTAATGCTTGTTCTTGAGTTGCTTTGTATTTTCCTTCTCTGTTTCTTCTTTAATTATTTGAGTATTTATTGATGAATACCTGACTAACCTGGCTGCACAGGTAATTAGGGTGAGAGATAATAGCAGTCTGAGCACAGTTGCTAATTTGATTTATGCTAAGATGACAGTTTTTAGAGTAGTCAGAAAAAATGAATGTGTCAGAAGCAACAAGTAGCAAAAGCGTTTAAACTTACAGGTTTTGTGGATGTGTATCTATTCAGCCTACTAATAGTTAAAACCTTGATGGTGCTGTGTGGCTGCTTCCAAAATTGCAGAATAGCCTGGAAAACCTATTTTTAGATACATAAATATATAAAAACGTGTATATATATGTATAAAACTCGTCTTTAAGTCTTTATTTAGAAAACCACTTAACCAAAAAACTCTTGAGGAGAGGAGTAGGAATGTATGAATTTGCAGTAAAACTTGGAGTAAGGTGAAGGAGAGCTGGAGCTGAGGGCTTTGTTTGCGTGGATTTTTGAATTGGGATTGTGATATGCTTGATGGCCTATCATTTCCTATCTGGCTGTGGGGTGTGTGTGCTCCTGCAGTGGAACTGGCTTCTTTTGGGTGTTTGGATGATGGAGCAATCCCAGGCTCCAGCTGCTGGCAAGGGAGGGGGCTTTAGGAGCCCCAGACACAGCTGGAGCAGGCGCTTGCACAGCCTGAGCTCTGGTTGCTGCAGGGAACAGCCTGTGTCAGTACACAGTGCTACTGACAGGGATTGCTGTCCTCAGGGATTGGGCTGGCTGGAGCAAATTTGGGATTTGGGAGCTGCCTCAGTGCTGGAAGTGTGGGTGGGAGCTCACCAGGGGCCCCTCTCCCTGCAGTCCCAGCTGTCCTGAGCTGATGCTCAGAGAGGCAATTGGGGTGTCTGCTTTAGTCAGCAGGGAAGGATGATCCACACAGGGGATTTGTGACAGGGAGGATGGGAGTTCCTGTTCTTGGATCTGCTGCCCCTGTGCTTCAGGTGATGCTTGTCCTGCTCCTTGGTAGTGATTTCTCTGAGGGGTGTGTTACTCCTTCCTTAGCACACTCTCTCTGCTGGGGCTGAGGTTATTACAGGGCTGCAGGAACAATAAAGGGGATGGAACACCTTCCTTATCCACACAGAATGAGAGGGTTGAGCCTGGGGAAGGGGGGAGACCTTACAGCCCCTAAAGAGGTTACAGGAGAGCTGGAGAGGGACTTTTGACATGGGCACAGAGTGACAGGACAGGGCAAATGGCTTTAAACTGAAAGAGGGCATGGTTAGATCAGACACTGGGAAAGAATTCTGCCCTGTGAGGATGGGGAGCTCCTGGCACAGGCTGTCCAGAGAAGCTTTGGTTGTCCCATCCCTGGGAGCGTCCAAGGCCAGGTTGGATGGGGCTGGGAGCAGCCTGGGATAGTGGAAGGGGTGGAACAAGAGGATCTTTAAGGTCCATCCCAAACCATTCTGGGATCATGTAAATAATATTGAAGAAAATGACCAGCATAAAAAGCAAGGACAACTCAACCCTTTTCCCTGAAAAAAAAATCACTGTACTATGTGATATTTAATTTTAAATGTACTTTTACTTTTTCATCTAAATCTATTCTCATTTCATGTATCATGCCCATGAAGTTTGACTAAGTGCTCAAGGAAAATTCTGCCATATATCAATAACTTCCAGCTTCCTGCCAATATCAAAGGTAGGGTTCCCCAGGTTCACCACTGGTAGAAGAAATGAGGTTATTGATCATCAATTCTGAATGTGATCAGTACTGAAATTAAGTGAATTACTCTGGATTATTGTTAAATTATTGTTTAGTCACCTCTCCAGTTGTGGATTCAGCCTGTGCACCTCTGCACTCTGTACAGCGTGATGCTACATTAAAAATAAGTTGGTGCTTCTATAATGCACCTTTATCCCAGGTTGGTTTTGTAACAGCAACATCCTCTTTTTACTAGGAAATTTATGGTTTCAGATTGGGGATATAAGTGCAATTCTGACCTTTTCCATTGACTGCATTGTGCTGTGTTGGGTGGTGCACTTGTAAATAAAGATTTCCAGTTATGTTGGAAATAGGCTGTTTTAAGGCAAAAAATTAAAAAACAAACACCTTATAATTGGCTGAAAATTAAGCAATTCTTCTGGGTGTTTCTGGTAGGATGATGGATGGTGTTTTGTACAGGTAGAAGGCTTGGAGGTGTGATACTGAGCTTCTGATTTAAAATCCATATTGGAGCTTTTCCACAGAGCTGTTTTAAAAACTGAATGGGACAGGAGGGAGCAGGGTTATGTTTTTTGTGGGTTGTTTTTTTTTTTTTTTTTGTAAAGGAGCCTTGCCACGTAAAAAGAGCTGTAAGCGGAAATCCTGTCCCATTCATGCTGTCCTTTATGAATTTCAGTCTGAGTCACTTCCTTCTCATGCACTCAGTGGCTCCTTCTTGGTCATGCACTGATCTGGTAGTTCAAGAAGTTCTGTGTGTGGCTGCAAATACTGTGGGAACATAAGCAGTTTTGAGCATTCTGACAATGCTTTTGCCTATTTCCTTATAAAATACCTTTTTTTTTTTTCATCTCTTCAAATGAGATAAAATCTTTTTTAAAAAAAAAATCCTTTTGGAAGTTTGAAGAGCATAAGGCAGCCAAAAGTGTAAAACACTTGAAATAGGTAAAAGTGGGAAATGGGCAATGGATTTTTGTGTGCAGGAGCTGGGTGGGAGCTGGGTGCCAGAACAAACAGACCCAGCCTGGGCAGGGAGCTGGCTCCAGGCTGGTCCTGTGTGCCTTTGTGAAAGCATTCCTAAACAGGGTTCTGTCCTCATTTGAGAAGATCTGGCTTCAGATCAGCCCTTCTAGCCCAGGAGTGTGATGAAGATGATGCTGAGGAGGAGCCTGCAAGCCTGAACATGTCCCACACGCTGCTCCTCCAGCAGCACCCGGACCTGGCAGGCACCAGGCAGGGTCGAGTCCTGCCCAGTCCTTTGGTGCCCACTCAGTGACCTCTTGTCTGTGAACTCATCTAACTCAGCTTTGAAAAGCACATTTGCTTTCTCAGCGAGGAACACTGACTTTGGTGTGCACTTCACTGCACTTCCCATCAATGTGCTTTACAGGTGGAGAATGGAGGAAAAAACTTGAGAATCATTTAATAGTTCAAAGAATTGTTGCAGGCTGTTGACACATCATAAACTTCCACTGTCATATGTGTACAAGCCTCAGAGGTGTTGCTTTATTGTTGTGGAGGTTTTGTAAATCTGATTTTTTGCACTGAAGCAGCCTCCAGCTATTCAGAAAGGTGAAAACCATGGCTGCAAATCCCTGCTGCTCAGAGTTTCTCAGGAGATGTGGGTAGCTGTGTGTGCTCATTTCTTTGAGGGCAATGCATTGGGAATACACAGAAAATGGGCTTGGCAAGGGAAATTCCTGACAATGGTGGTTTTAATTCGAAAACATTTTAAAGTAAGTACTTAACTTGGCAAAGCAGAAGTTCTGAGGTGAAGAAGTACCCTCAGGTATCCCTGAATGGGGTGGGATGTGCTCTGCAAGAGTGGGTGACGTATGAAAAACCAGAGCTGAGGTGTTCTTGTACAGCCCCATCCTGTTCTCTCCCAGTCTTCCACGTAACACTTAAATATACTTAGGAAGTGTGTGGCTTTTTTCTATTTTTGTGTAACTGTATCAAGTTGTTGTTTTAATCCAGAGCCTGTGAATTAAAGGTAAATTGTAAGAGCTGTGATTCAGTGCAGACAGGAACAAGGCGAAGTTCCTCTTCTTACTCATTCTAGATCCTGTCAATTCTTTTCTATTTTGGTCCTGAATTCATCTTGCTTATTGAGTCATACGTTTATCTGTGCCTGTATATCCTATAAATCTAAAACCTTAGAAGAGTAGTTTCATCACTTTTGGTCTATGTAAGCAAAGAAGCTGAGAAACACTGGCAATACATGTTATAAATTTTATGTTCTTTTAGCTGGGAGCTGATGATTTAGTATATGCTAAAACACATTTGTTATATGAATGTAGAAATGTTCTGCAGACAAAATTGATCATAAATGTGTTTTTTTGCTGACATACAAAATACCTCTATGTTAAATGCATGTGTCCCTAAATGTACTTGCTTCTGTAAAATAAGGATTTTCAATAAGATTGTCTCCTGAAAACAATCTGTCAAAACTGACACAGTGATTTTATTAATAGCTTTGAAAAAAACACACAGAAGAGTAAAATACATCTGTCAAGTTGAGTGAATTTTAGTATTATACCAAATAATGCAACATGAAGCATAATATTTAGTAGAACCAGAGACGTGTGGAATCTTGAGAGGATAGATCAGCATCAAACATGAATTATAAATGGTGTTACTGTTCCTACTGCATTTTTTAAATAGTTTTAGCCATTAATACTACTTTTCTGAATGCTTCAGACTTATATCTCATTAGAAATAGATTTTGAGTGCTCTGTGCTGTTTTCCTGTAAGTTTTAATGCATGAGAGGAAATGGGATGCATTAATTAGGGCTCTGAACTTGAGAAACCAGCGTTCATTTGAGACACCCAGAATTTCCAGTGTGATATTCTTGTGCCTTGACCTTATCTCCCACATCATGACTGAGCTTGTGCTTTTGTTTGTTTCTATTTGGAAGTCTGCCTGCTTTTTCAAAAGTCTTTATCATTGGTATTTTCTCTAAAATAATAAGCTGTGAATTGCTTGTTCAGGCAGTAAACAAAGTGATTATGAGTGTCAGGTACACCGTTGTGTACCAGCTTGAACTCCATTAGCTGGGCCACACAGATTCTCACCAAATAATATTTTTGCCTAATAGTCATGTAAAGTAACCACTTAAGTGAGCTTTATATACACTGATGGCTGTATTAGAAACATATTGCAGGGTTCAGGTAGAGTACATTGCCAAATTCTGCGTGCCTGCAAGAATTTATCCAGATCAGGCTTAATTGGTGACTTCTCTGCTGCAAAAAGAATGGCTAAAATGTTTATCCAGCTTCACTGAAATAAACTCTCTTGAGGGAGAGGAACAAATCTCTTTCCTCTGCTGTCTTGAAGCTTAACTTAAATCATGGGGGCTTTGATGGAGAAGGGTAAATGCTAAATATCACAAATGGTGCTGGAAAGCAAGTCCCTGCCCAGTGCACTCCCTGCCTCTGCCGTGGCTTTGCCCAGTTCCAAACCCAGCAGTGTTTTGCCTTGGGCTGCCTGTGGGTATTTCCTTCTCAGGCATCTTGACCAACTCTTTCCCAGAAGTTGCCTGTGTGCAGATAGTTTCCAGGAATTTGCCAGCCTGTGAAATCTTGTCTCCTGTCACAAACAGAGAGGTATTCTCTTGCTGTATCCATACTGCAGGAACAAACCCAGAGTTTAAGGGAAGCCTGAATGCCATGGCAGTCCCCCTTCTTTCACAGCACACTGCTTTGTTAGCACAGAGTTCTGCAAGCTGGGAAAGGCCGACACAGGGAGAGAGGAGATACACTCTATTTTTATGCACTTAATCTTGAAAGACTAAAGAACCACAACTTCACAACTTTGGCACCAAAAGTGGCAGATAAGGGATTCTCTTCATCAGCTAAGTGGGAGCATCTCCTAATTAAATTGCACAGTATTCTCCCATCTTCAGTGTCAGCTGTTTTCAAAGGCGAATGGAAATGCCTCAAACTTGGTTTTGTTTAGACTTTTTGACCTGAAAATGAAGAGTGGCAATGTGGATACAAATGATCCAGCATGGTTATGAGGTGCTCTGATAACTGGTGGTCTGGGCATCCATGGCTCTGAGCCATCCACGGGGCAGAATGGGTTACCACAGTTCTGGTTACATTTTTCAGTCTCACCACAGCAGCTGTGGCAAAATAAATGGCATTAGAAGCTTTGTTTCCAAAGCTTCATTTGGAAAATTTCATTTTCCAAATGAAAACTTCACTTTCCTAATCTTCCTACATGTGCCAGCTAAAGGAAGCACAGCTCAAAGTCCCCTGAGGAACATGTAGGGCATATCTAGTAAAGAGTGAGGGAATCTGGCTCCAGGGCTCATGTTTGACCTTATTAGGGCTTATAAACCCTTTTGGCAGTGGCTGGTGTTTTACCTTAAAGCTGTTTTTCCCAATCCTGATCAGTTTCTATAGGTTCTCATATTTTTATTCCCATCTGCTTTATCCTTCCCTTGTCTCATTTTGCCAGCAGGATCTCCTTGGCAGGGTGAGCTGGATAAATTGTCTGCTCCATCATTTGTCAGGAAGTCAGTGCTAAATGACGTAAGGCACAACCTCTTCCCCCAGAGGATCTTCATATTATCTCAAGAATTTGCAGCTTCTGCTGCAACTGACAGTCAGATCCAGAAGACTGAAATCTGAACCTTTTACCTAGTTTACATAATTTATGGATACCTACCCAACAGCAAAAAAAAAAAAAGTACAAACTACATTTTTATCCTGTTTAAATGCTTGCTGATTAAATGCCTGTGGTGGGGAGAAGAGTTACACCAAGACCTCACAGCTTCAGAGCAAGATAAGCAGTGTATCCTCACCAGTTAGGAGGAGATAACATGGACCACCGACAAAGGAAGGGAACAGTGTTTCCCTTATTTGGCAATATCTGGGACATGGAGCCAAAAGGGAGAGGGTATTTATAGGGAAGAGGCAGAACATTTCCTCCCTCCAGACTATAAAAAACAAAACGTGTTTAAGTCTAAGGATTTAATGAACAACACTTATTTGTATAGCCAGATGTTCTGAACAATGTCCGTCTGTATTTCCAGCTGGATTTGCAAAGGTGGTGAAATGAAATTTCATGTCCCCCTGAAGTTAATGGGATTTGTTTACTGACCTCTCTTAGGCTGTGCTTCAAACCCCCCTCAGTTGCTCTTCCTTTTCTGAGGAAGGGTGGAATTTGATTTCTGAAGTTTTTGTGACCTTCAGTATATTTGCTTTTAAAGGGAGGAGGTCACCCCTTAATGCAGGGTAATGCTTTGAGTGTTGCACTTAACAGAAAGGTTAAATGCTGTTCTAAAATGAAGCAGCCGTTTCAATTTTCTTCAAGGTTTATTACAAAATATGTTGTCCTAAAGTTTGAGTTTGGTTTTTGTGTTGGTGTGTTTTTTTCTTTGTTTTTCTTTTTCCCTCTTAGGAGCTGTACTTACAAGCAGCTGCTTTGATTTATTGTGATTCATGTGACTTGTGCCTCAATTTCATCTCAGCAATGAAATCCAGAATGAGCTGAAATTCCTGTAGGTTTGTTGAATCCTCCCCAGCAAGCAGTAATCAGGTGGATATTTCTGTGAAATATTTTAAATATTTGGAAGGTTTCTTAGTGGTGAAACTGGCTGTGCCAGTATCCAGGATCACATTTTGGCCTTGTCCCATACAGGACTGCTAATTGCCCATGCACTTCTTTCAGCTCACTAGGAGGAAGTTGGTGCAGACATTAAGATCAGGTTTTTTAAACATTCTTGAACTCATTCTTCCCATCTCAGGCATGAGAGGGCACAGATAAGATTACATCAGCCTTTTTGACTTCGGCATTTTATAAATTTAGCCCCCAGTCTTTATTAAATGTTCTCTCTAATATCCTTCTAGCTCATATAGTCATAGTTCATCCTTCAGACATGACTGCAAAACAATTTAGGCTGGGATTGCTTGAGTCAGTTGACTGTCATCTGTCATGAGGAAGATAATTTATTTCTGTTCTGCTGTCAATCTGTAGGTGTTTGTGTTGATTTATAGATGGGAGGGGAAGCTCTTTGCCTTCCTCCATCTCTGAGCTGTGGTACCTGGGCTGAGTGGAAAGAGAAAGATGTTATTTGGTTTCTGGGATTACTATGATTGCTTCCACCGCTCATTGCAATTTCATTGTATCAAACTTTTCATCTGGATAAATAGGTCAGTAATGTATATTGGTGATAGGAGAGCTTAGGTTGGGGCTTATTCAAAGAATGTTGTAACTGCAGCCCCTCACTAGGTTGCCACTGAAAAATCCCAGTGCAGGCTTCATGAAAAATCTTTGCCTTTCTAGCACCATGATTTGGAATGGTTGTATTTAAAAAAAAAGCCCCAACTTTTATTCCTTCGGTTCCTGTGGAATCTAACATCTTTTAAAGATGTGCAAATGGTGTAAGTAGTGCATAGAAATAAAATTTCTGCTTTAATGTAAATGCTGAGACAAAAGAACAGTGAAAAGATGACACACCTCCTACTTTTATCCTGTTTTAGGGCAGTTTTCCCTGATTACTTTCTCGTAGAGGATGAATAGCTTGCTTTGCTCTGACTCTGTTCCTGAAACTGAAATGGTGGTTACTGCTCAAATCCAGCATCCCAAAGCACTTTGCACTGCCGACCTTAAAGAAGGCATTTTTTCTTTGATTTGAGCAAGGTTGAGGAGTTGTGACTGAGGGCAAAATTTGGCCTGCGGTTATTTTCTTAAAATTTCTTTAGTTCTTGATGGGTTCTGCTGAGCCTCTGCATTGGGGAAGTGCTCTGCTGCCTTCCAATTGTTGTAGCAAACTCGGTGGCTTTATGAGGTTCACTGCCAAGCAAGTTGTTAATTTTGGCTGAGGAGCTCTGTTTAATCCCCAGCAAGTTTGGAACTCCTATGGAGTCTGTTTTGGCTGTGCTGTGTGATTGTTTTTCTGTGCAAATATGCAGTTCTGCAGGTTATTTTGCTAGTTTTGTGTTTGATCAGGAAAATGCTCTTATTGTGTAATAGGCAGATTAGCAAAGGGTTTTATGGACAGAATTGCCTATGGTCATACTTTTGAACATCAAGAAGAAATACATTTTGTTTTGTGTTCAGTACTGGTGCCATTGTCCCCCTACACTGGGGATGGTATTAAAGAGAAAAATATTTCCTCACTGGCATGGGGCAGCAGACACAGGATTTTAAAAGTCACTCTAAAATGGTACTCTGGAGACTTGTCACTCTTTGTGTGCTTTCCACCTCAGCTCTTGGAGAGTGCAGGGCTCAGCTCTGCCCAGCAGGACTTAGTGTGGCTGTCCCAACAGGGACACTCAGGAGTGACAAAGCCACACTGTGGTGGGATGCAATGGAGCTGTCAGTGACCCAGCTGGGAAGAGAAGATGAATCCTTGGTGCTGTCAGACTTTTATCAAGGCAGAGTTGTGAGCCTCCTTTACTCTATGTTCATGATGCTCAGGCTCCTGCTTTGCTTGGCTGTGACAGTCAAGTGCCAGGACTGAAGGGAACCTTTTCTTTTGGAGAGGAAATCTCTCTGTAAATGCCAGGTGGTATAATTTCATGGCTGGTGTCAGACATCCTTTTGAGCCAGCTTCACATTTGAAGAAGCCTGGGTATCTCAGCCGTGCTGCTGACCATCCCCTGCTCCTGCTTTGAGCTGGGGAAGCCTGTGGAGTTTTTGTGGCCGTGTCACCTGAGGCAGCCTGGGGTGCTGCTGACAGCAAGGTGCAGCTCTGCACAAGGTACATCCCTTCCTGCATGCCCCTGGGTTCCTCAGCCTGGAGAGCAACCCTTCAGTGTGCCACAGGCTGGACAGGCAGTCACAGGGAAGGAGGAGAAATGAGAAGGACAAAGCACGAAGCAGCACGGAAATAAATGGAAGGAATTAAGCATAAAGAAATTCCACACATCCCAGCTATTGTACAAAATCTGAGGAGTGTGCAGAACATCCTTGTTCCAAGGAAAAGGTTAGTGTTTGTTGGCAAAGTTGGTAGTGAGAACAAAACATCAGCCTTCTACCTGGAAAGTGGGAGTCAGGAGCTCCAGGAAAGTTTTAGGAGGGACTTTCAGTCTCATTGTCAAATACTTGACCAAAAAATAAAGGGATGGACACTGCTTGGTTTATCTGCAAAGCTTTTATTGTCTTTCCAACCCCACATAGGGTGCAAGCTGCTGTAATGGGATAGCAAAAGGGAAGCTGCCGAAAATAAAAAGAAAAAATATTTTGACAGAGAAAATAAGCTAAAGCAGGTCGAAATGATGAAAAGAGAGCACTCCAAGAGGAGGCACTGTGTGTAAGTGGTTTGTTGTTCCAGCAGATTCAGCCTGGGCTTCCTCTGTTTCTGTGGGTTATGTCATTGTTTGGTTTGGTGTTCCTTCAAGCCCAGCCAGCTGCAGCCATCCCCAGTGCACTGCCTCTGTTATCTGCTTTGGGAGATGTACAAAGCGCTCGCTCAAGATGTCAGATGGATGTGATGGAGATGGGGGGTTGCTGTATTTTACTAAGAAAGCCTTTTTTGCCTTCTAATGGACCAACTGTGTTCACAGTAGGAATTCACTCAGATCTCCAGCCAGTAAAGTAGGAGTTGTTTTTGCTGTCTTCCAGCAGTAGCAGTGAAGAAGCAGAGAAAAACAAACCCAACATGTCACTTACCCTCCATTTGTCCCTTGCATCCAGCTTTTTATTTCCCCTGCTGATTGCTACTGATCTTATTTTCCTTCCTCCATCCCAATGAGAAACATAGATCGAAACAATAATGGGGGGCAGGGAGGGTTGGATGCCCACACATTTATTTTTAGAAGACTTTTTAGCCCACGTGACTTCACTTTGTCCATCTGGATGCTCCCACACCTGATCCTGATCCATGTGATAGGAAGTGCCTTCGGTTAAAGAAGGATGAGCTGTGAATTTGCACTCCAGCTATTTTGCAGTATCCTGTCCTATGGACAATATGATACTGAAGCAGTCAAGGTGAAACTAGCAGGTCAATAAATATGGAAATGGAAAAATTGTGATACACTCATGCGCAGCAATTTTTAAAGAATTAGAACTTGTTTTAACAATTGCATCTAAAGTTGGATAACATCAATCTCTACCTTTGTCAGGATAGAGAGATTGTCATAGTTGTCTTTTATCATCGATCTTTTTTATTAGCTTTCATGTAATGAACAGAAATTTGAAATATTTAACATTTAGAAAGCTTGTCCAGGCTTAATTTATAATCTTCCTTGGTATCTAATAGGTTCACATTGATTGGTGTGATTGACTGTTTTGAATAGAATTTTTTTTTTCCATGAGTTTTTTATTCCGAAGGGCTCTCTGTTCTGACCATCTGGGAAGAGTTTTTTAACTGTGTGTTCAGTGTGACACTGGATTTTCCCTTCCCAGTGTCACATCTGTAGCCTGGCAGTTTATCCATGACCCTGCCCTGTCCTGGGCTGCCTCCCTGGCAGACTGGAGAGCTGCATCAAACTGGATTAGGAAAGAATTTGTCCTCGCTCTAATTTTATTCAATATTTTCATTAAGGCCTTGAAGGATGGAATAAGGATTGAGGTTTATTAAATTACAGTCCATATCAGGCTCTGAGAGGGTTGAGAGTGCTTGATGGGTCAGGGAAGGGGAACAAGACAGGAGGAGAGCTCTGTAATGGCCTTCAAAGAAAAAGTCTGATCAAGGCAAGAGCCATCTACTGCTGGTTTTTTAATTAGGTGGTAGTTCTGGGAGGAATAGGAGGTTGCAAGCAGCAAGGGTCAAGTTAGTGTTTAGACAAAGAGAAAACTTCTGATCAAGCTCTGTAAATGGGCCCTTAGTTCTGGTGCTGCCGGAATCTCAGCTGGCACATGGTGGGCAGGGCTCTGAACGATGAAAACAAATTTAAAAAACATGTCAGAGGACAGCAGCAGGTGAGGTCTCTTACAGACAGGTGTGGAGAAATGAGCTTGTTTTGTTAAAGGAAGAAATTCCTGCAAGTATGTGAAAGGTGGCAACAAAGGAAGGGGTGATGAACTTGCCTGGGGCAGATGTGCAGGAAAGAAGGAATAAATTTCAGATACAGCAGGGAGAGTTGAGATGATCTTCCCTGTGATGAAGAGTTAGATGCTGTGGGAGTTTTCCTAGCTGAGAAGTTTGGAGATGACCACGATCATGGGGCAGGAGGTCATTTATTTTGGAAAAATGGGCCGGGGAGCCATCTCAGAGAAGCGGTTTGTGTGTGGATGATCATGTCTCAGTGTAGGAGGATGGACTCGGTGACTTTGTCACATCCCCTCTGGTCCTGTGACTCAGCTGCTGCGTGACATCTGCAGCTGTAGGTTTGTTCTTCTACAAGGAGCTTGTTAACTCAGGTTTCTGCAGTTCCCTGGAAGGCTGTATGTGTTCTCCTTGGTGTCTTGAGCTTTGACACGGGCAGGCAGCTCACAGAGGAGCTGGGCTGTGTTTTGAAGAGCTCATTTTCTCGGGGGCTGTAGGTTGTGCTGTACGTGACTGATGAAAGATCTTTCCCAGCATTAAAGCCGGTAACAGCCCCGATAAATCTGGAACAAATTCTGAGAAAGCATGTCATGTTATGACTGGCATATCTGTGAGCATGGAGCTCTGCTTGAGAATTAGACTCGGAGTGTGCTAAGTGCTAGTGCTGATGTCATTCCCTTGGAATGGAAAGGCTGTTGAAACAGTAAATACTTTCTGTGGCCAGAAGCTAAGTCTTGAGCTGGACCTTTTCCTCTCTTCGAAGGAAAGAATGCAGAACAAACCTAAAATGTGTATTTGCAATGGGAAAATCTTAATTAGTTTAGAGCTTTTAGCTATTTCAGACCATTTACATACACAGCTGCTGTTCATGCAAACATGTAAACTATTGATGGAAACTTCAAACTTACCTTCAACTGACATTTTTCCCTGTTTTTTAAAGCTGTGCTTGGTGTTTTGGTGTTTAAAAGTATGGTTGGAAAGGTCTGAAAATTATATTTGTGTAGTACGTGCAGAAAGGAACATAGACACAGGCTAACAGAAGCACAAAATAAAAGGCTTTAGTTCAGCAAGGCTTGACACTGAAACCCTGTTAGCACCAAACAGCTGCTGAGAAAGTGTTTAGATTTTAAGGTCATTTACTCCTGGGTGTATCTACAGAGTTTTGTTTATGATTCAAACCTCTGAAAAAAAGAGAGGACTTGATGTGGCGCAGGTCTTTCAGCTGGCTTTTTCTGCAATAAAAGATTAGTCTGAAATACTGGATCCAAAGAACCCACAGCCTGGGAATTAGAACCTAATGCTGGGAGTGTTATAATGTCTCTCAGTGAGATTAGCAGGGTAACTCAAATTTTTGTACTGTCCCTCAGAGGACCCCATGGAGCATTCCCAAGGAATTCATCCCCACCCCCTGCTTCCTCCTAGGAGGAAGAGTTTTGCCATGACAGATGCTGAGAGGAAAAGTTAAAATGGGACAATGACCTGAAGTGTTGGGCTCTTCCTTGATGTGGCTGAGCTCCTGTTCCCTGTGGCAAGGGAGGAAAGCAGCTCCTGCTGCCTGTCCCTGCAAGCCCCAGCATTTGGGGGGCTTGACATACAGATTTTCTGTCTTCCTGTCAGATAGTCAGTGCTCCATCAGCTGAGGCAGAGGAAGGGGCAAAGATTGAAATGCAAATCAACTGTCTGTTATTCAGGGACAATTAGTCCCAGGTGGGTGAGTCATGCTCAGCCACCCACCCACCACCTTTCCTGAGCAGTTCTTGGTAGTTTTTTTTGAACCTGACTTGCCTGTTTTACATCAAGACTTGCTCATTTCTTGCTGCTGTTCTTGCCCACTCTTCCACCACCGTGTCTGTGAGGTCCAGAAGATGCTCCTGCTCCTTGTCCCAAAATGCTCCCGTGAGCTAATTCAGAGTATAGTCCTTGGTGGCTGCTGAGTGACAACAGAGAGCCAGGAGGAAAGGCCCTCCAGCAGCTCTGTGTTAGCAGATAGAGCATTTCGATGGTTCCTTTCCTTCTCTGTTGTCTTCTCTTTCAGAAAGCTTTCTGCTCTTTGTTGGCTTGGAAGGAAGATGTTGAGCTTGATACTCAGAGATATTGGCAGGTCAGAGCAACTTCCCTACTGAGGGAGGGATTTGGGACAGGTCTCTCTTCTCCTTAGCTTAGTCTAGCTCAGGAGACTGTGGATAATCATGTTTATTACAGAAAGGAAGTCAGCCATCCATAGAAGCCTGAGATATTTTTTTTTAATGGCTCTTGAGAGGGGAAACTAAGTATTTGAAATCCTGAAAATACTGTCATTCTTGATAACCACTCCTGAGGTCCCCTTTCAGCCTGCAGTGTTCTTCTCTGATGCCATTATAGACATCACTTGTGAGATTTATTGCTTTCTGCCTTTGGTATTTGCTTTATTTTCACTGGGTATTATTTGTTATATGTGTCCCATTCCCTCTTTCCCTCTCCCCAAAGTCTTTGAAGAATTGTCTTCCACCTCCAGCTTATCTATATAAACACTTGGTGACATAAATATCCATACTGACCTCATAAATTGTCCACATGTGTGTAATAACCCAAGGCCTCTGTATCTGGTACCCAGAGCCCTGTCAAGAGACATAGCTGGGACACTCATGTAAAAAATTCCCTGAGTAGGACACTTCATTGAGAAGTTTGATTGAAGTAATTAAATTATTATTTATTTGCTGGGCATACCCACCTCCCCTGGAGTCAGCTCCTGTGCCTGGGGCAGTTTGAACCCCCAGCTCTGACCTGCAGAGGGTGGGAGGACTCAGTTACTGTACAAAGCAATCTCCTTTCATGGCAGAGGGAAATGAGATTTCTTTGGGCTTCAGAGTTTGTTTTCCTCTCCTGCTCAGTGTGACAGAGTATCCTTGCTAGAAAGCAGAGAGAGGGAAGAAAATTCAGTCCACATGTTCGGGATTTAAGGTTGAGAGTGATTCACACTCAGCTTCTGGGGGTTGTAATTAGGGGTGACATAATAACCAGAAACTTTCGATAAAATAGTAGCAGCTTTTTTGTTACACTCAGAGCTGCAGAAGCTGCTTCTGATTAGCATCCCTTCGAGATAAGCCTGCAGGATCTCCACGCTGTGCAGATCTGCCTCCAGGCTTTTGTGGCACAGCTCAGCTTCTTTACTGATGCTGAAGGGAACCCTGCATTCTGAAACACCCCAAATTTTGACACTTTCACTTAGATCAGCATCTCAGCCTTTTCCTTAGCCAGTTTAGTCCATCTGTTAAATTCTGAAATCAGTATTATCATATTCTGGCTCAATCCTGCCAGTTGATGCTCTTTATAATACACTCTGAGGGTTATCTGCTATGGAAAAACAACAGTCTTGTTATCCTCAACTTCTCCTCAAATATTACTGCTCCTTTCTTTTCCAAGTGGCTGAGACTAAAAGGAAAACAGGAATGTGTGCAGCAGGAGATCTGTCATTCCCAGTCCACACCAAGGTGCATTCTTGTAGGGAGAGATGGGCATTTACACTGGAATTCTGCCATCAGCATTCAGCCAATTCTATTTTTTGGCAGTCGAGCACATGGAATTTTTACAAAGAACATCTACTTTTTAAAAGCAGGTCACAGACAAAAATAAAGACACATTCTTGGGCTACAACAAGTAGGTCAGGTTTTGGGGGAATCATTAGAGAAAGCTGTTGATCTGATCCCACCTGTTTATTAATGTTTTTTGCTTCCTATGCCAAGGATGTCTGGCTCATTTTGCTTTAGGTAAGATATGTTCTTCTGCTTTGGTGAGCAAACTTTTTGCATTAATATTTTAAAAAAAGAAAAATATTAAAAAAACACAGGAAAATATGTTCCCAGTTTTCCATTAGAGAATACTGTAGTGGAAAGTGAGGCCTCTCTGTGCTGTGGTCCAAAAGGAATAAAGCTGCTTTGTGTCACCTCATTACTCTGAGCTGATGTTTTACCTCAAGATTGTTTGGAGGGGGGAGGATGAGGGAAAGGCTGATTCCACTGCTCAGAGGATGGCCCCTGCAGCACCTTCTGCACAATTACCCCTCTGGTTGAGGGGCAGCATTTCACAGCCTGTAGGAGCTGCTGTGCCAGGCACAAGGCTCGGGCAGGGAGGATGGATTGCTGCTGGTCAGACTCTGGAATTTGCCTGGCATCACTTTATTGCCTCCACAGCTGGAAGGTGGCTGTAGAAGAGCTCTGGGCATTACCCAGTGTAAGGCCAGGTGGCTGCAGGGTGGGTGCTGGGGCTCAGGGCAGGCTCCTGGGTGGCTCCCCTGGGTTTTCCCTGCATGGGACAAGGACACTTGTCCTCTTCAGAGCCCTGGTGGGCAGGGGACAGCCCAGCCTGCAGCTGCTGGAGTCAGGGTGGGTTTGGGTAACAAACCAGGGTTAGGTTCAGCAGGAACTGAGGAGCTCCTGGGCTTCCTTCACAGCTGAGTTCTGGAAACAGCAGCCTGGTTTTACTGTCAGAATGCAGATCACAATTAATAGCACTGTTTGTGGAGGACACCTCTACAAATAGCCTCAGTTTTCTGAATCTCTGCAATTAGTGGAAGATTCATTCCCTCCTTTTTTTTAAACATTTTTTGTAATATTAATCAATGCAACTGCATGCCTTAAATTCACAAGGCAACTGATACTCATGTTGCAATGTCTGTCTCCCTCCCCTATTTTTATTTATGTAACTGAAATTTTTGTTTAATTTTCGTAATTTATTTCTTTTACAGAATTTGATTCAGAAACAAAAAGGGTTCAAGACATTCTTTCTGGAATGGAGAAACCACAGGTATGTGATGCCAAATTGCCACACAAACGTACAATAGCAAATGTGAAAAGTAGATTGTGTCACAACGTACTGGTGATTTCACAGGGGAGCACCTCTGATTTTTTCCCTTTGCAGATTGCTGCCACTAACTCATTTTACTGGGATATAAATCTCAAGGATCTTTTGTGTTCATGGGTGTTTGAGGGCTCTGCCCACTCCAGGAATTGCACCAGTTGTCTGTTTCCAGAGGACAATTCCCAGTATTCATACTGTAATGGGGAACTCAATGCACTGGGGTGACTTGCATAGCTCTTACCCCCTCTCCCCTGGGTTTAACTTTGTCATGAGCAATTTATGTCTTTAATCATGATTAAATTAAGCTAATTCTATTATTCAATGGCAAATTACTATAGTCTGTGTTTGTCTGAGCCATAAAAGCCTGTAAATTATGATGGAATTGAATCACCCTGTAAATAACCCTGAGTGTTACTGCAATCAGGTGAGGTTATTAATAAATCTGGTTGTAAGCCCTTTTCTAGTTGGGTGTGTCAGATGGAAGCCAGAGGAGCACTGTGGCTCTGAATGGATGGTCCAAGCCAGCACTGGGAGAAGCAGTCATGGGGCAGAGGGAGGCAGAAATCCGAAAGCACAGCCCATAATCCCAAAGCCCAGCCCATCTCCTTTGCTCTCCAGAGCTCAGGCCTTTCTCTGTCCAGCTGGAGAGATAGGGCACAAATAAGCAAATAAATGAAAAATAGTGGTGGGAAGCTCCTGGTTTGGTTCAGCTGATGGAAGCTGAATCAGAGACATTCTGCAGTGGGAGCCTGGGCTGCAGGAGTGGCAGAGCTCAGGGCCAGCCAGGTGTGAGCACAGGCTGAGTTTTTGGACTCTGTTCCAATGGATGCTTTTGTTCTGAATAAATAAAAAAGGGGTTTGGTATTAGATTGCTCCATCAGTAGGTGCTGGTGTCCTGGCATGGCAGGAGCTGTTCTAAGCCACGATCTAAGGCAGGCCTGCAGAGATGACAAACACCAGCCTGAGGAAGTCACTTTGCTGGGTGGGGAAACAAGTGACAATACTGAGCTGAAGCGTTCCAGGGTGCTCAGAAAGGAAGAAAGTGCACTTAGCACAGAGTTGTTGTACAGAGGGAGTCAGTATTTTAGTACCAAAGATCACCTGAGTGTTACTCATCTGGTCAGTAGCCACAGCCAGGTGATTTTACAAAAATCCAGAGGGCTGACAAGAAAAATGTCTTGTTTCATGCTTTTATCCTTAGAGGTAGGAAGAGAAGCTGTTAGAGCAATTTGCAGGATTCGGAGATCTGGACAATTAAATTTATGGTAACCAGAGCCTTTAAAGCAGAAAGAAACAAAAAAAATTAAAAATAGACAGACAAAAATCATTTTCCTTTAATCATGGCCAAAATAGGATTTTAAAAAATCCAAAACATTGCAAATGCTGGTTCAATAATAATATTTACTGAGGCGATGTTGAAGATTATCAATTATTCTCTTTTTGTAACCTGACATTTGTGAGTAATTAAACTCGCAGGACTCTCACAAATCATGAATTGCTGTGAATGATTCTGTGTGTGTATAGTCAATATTACATCTGATAGAAATATATTATATTATGCATAAATAGTCATCTTGGTCCTGTTTCTTGGTAAATCTTATGCATATACAAGTGAAAAATAAAACAATGTAAAGGAGAAGAACACAGTGGTGAGTCAGTGACAAGTGGGTGATGCTGTGTCTGCAGCACATGGATTTGATTTGTCCAAGTGGGCAGCTCTCTCCATCCATGGGGAGATGAAGCCATCCAAAGCATTTTGTGAGCAACTTCTGCAGGAGAGCTGTCACTGGGAGGTGTCTGGATCACACAGGTACCTCTCCGAGTACAAAACATACACAATTTAAAAATTATTACTTCATGGAAGATCTTTTTTCAATCATAGATGTTGTTACCTGTTTGAGAGGTGTGCAGTCGAGCTGTAAATTTAATCAGAGCTTTGTCTCTTTAACAGCCAGAATTTTAAAAAGCACCTTTTGCTTTTAATCCCCCATGGTTTTGTGTCAGCTGAAATATGTTTTTAATTCACGTTATCACAGACAAAGTAATCATTCTCTGAAACAAATACCTCGGTGAGGGGAGGGAAACTTGACTCTGGGTTTGTGAAATGGCTAATCTGACAGCCAAGGGGCTTGGTGGGACATCCCCCACTGTGGGGAATCACCAGGGCTCTGTCAAACCCCAGCTCAAACATCAGCCTGGCTTTCCAAAAGGCAGCCTGCTCCTGCTGACTCGCTCTGCAGCGAAACTCATATTTAATCACTGGGGTTTTTGCCTAAAATTGCAGGATTAGAGCCATAATTTAAAAGCAGAATCTCAACCCAGTAATAACTGTGAATTCATTTGACCCCCAAGCCTTTCAAACCGTGCCCTTGAGGGAGTAAATGAATGTTGCTTGCAGTGTAGTTCTCACACATACAATGAGCCCCGAACCACACGATGCCTGTGAATGCTAACCCGGAATTTGAAAGATAATGGAAGTTGTACAGAAACATTTTTCATTACCTGAAAGACGGGAAGGGCCGATACTCATCAGTCTTGTAACCTTATTGAAGTGGTGCAGGAGTTGGATTCTTTCCCAGGGGCTTTTATGGAATAATTATTTACACCACCGAGTTTTGATAGAGCAGAAAGGAGGCATTTACTGTGTAAACTGAGAAGTTTTCAGAAACTAATTAACTCTGCTTTTCAGCAGACGTACAGAACTCCTTGTGGGAGAATCTTTTGTTAGGTCTCAGCTAAAAGGCCAAGCCAGCCCTCTTCAAAGCAGCACAGTGATTTTGGGGACAGATGAGACAGGCTGGGGGAACTCAGAGGCAGCACGAAGATTTACCTGCCCAGCCTAGGAAGAGATGCTCTGGCTGCTTATATTTTGCCAGATGGAAGTAGTGCACTATGAATGAACAATAAGCTGGTTTTAAGTGCTGGTGAAGTATTTCTGTCTGCAAGTCCAGAAGGGCCATGCCCACCACCGTGGTGGCAGCTGGGCTGTTCCTTACAGCCTGGAGTGGGCTCCTGCAGGTCTGTACCTTTGGAAGGGTGTTTGTGTAAGTTGGGGAAGTTGGAGGTAAAGATACTGAACTGTTTTACAAGTGCCTGCTTGTTATTCTCAACATGTCAAAACCCCATTTATTGAACTTAGTTTTTTTTTCACAGCAAAGCTAATGCTTCCTGCTCCAGGTAGAGTTCCTTGGTAAACTAAGTGGTGGCTTTGGCCATGAAAGGAGATACTGGCAGGTGACTGTGATATGGTATCAGCCTGTTGGTCAGGGAGCAGCAGATAGGTTTATCTCCAGCCACACAAATAAATCCATTCCCAGCTGACGTGCATTGCCCAGGGAGGGAATAGATTGGCCTTTTCTGACTTATCTCGCAGACAGTGACCCCTCACTTGCTTTCCCGGACTTGCTGTGTGTGCTCAGTGCAGCTCAGACTGGTGTTTAACCATTTCTGGTGTTTATTTTTAAACCTGCAGCAGCAGTTGCTGTGTACCTACGAGCTCCAAGGCAGCCAGCAGCCACTCTGGGTGCTCCTTCCCTCTGAAATTAATGGTGTAGCTGCAGCAGTTTAGCAACTGGGTTTGGACTTTTATCCTCTGCTGGCTTCAGAAAAATAGTCTGACAGTTTCTAGCAGTTAGCCCACAAGATACTTTCTCTTATTTTAAGAAACACAAGTCCTAACTTTTTACAGATTGCTGAAGTTCATGGAGGGCCAGAGTTTTGCCGTATGTGGAATATATACGTGTGTCCTTGGGAGTAGTCATAGAGAAAAACATTTCAATAGAACATTGGCAGGATATTGTGCCTCCAGCTCCAAGTCTGTCTGAATTTATGAAAAACAATTATGCAAGCATATTTCCATAATAAAAGAAACTGCATGTTGATGGGCTGAGCTGGCATATTAGTAATGTCTGTTAAAAAACCCTAGAATCTATTTGGATCTTGTTAGTCAGCTTTTTGATCAAATTATTATTTTAAATGCAGATTTTTAGCTTTTACGTATCTTTGCTACAATTTCATTTACATATGTGTGTGTGTATACATATATGTGTATATCTCAAAAAAATTAACTTATTTGTCTTACTTGAATCATTCAAGATGCTTAAAAGGTATCTTATCCAGTATCAGGGTTAACTTCTCCAAGATTTTAAAATAAACATTGATTTCATAGCATCAGAAAAATACAATAAGAAAATGCCATGAAAGCAAGAAACGCCATGAAAATTCATAAAACTATTTGCACATCCATGTTTTTTTTCAAAGAAAGCTTGATGGTACTTAAACCTTGCCTTAAAACTTATTTTTCACATTAGCTTGAGCAAAGGTTTTCTTGTTTTGGCAAGACATAAATGTGCTGCTATAAATGAAAATCTCTAACTTTTGAGATCATGGTGTTTATGATGAGACATTTCATGGTGTCACCTACTTGTCAGGCTGTTAAAAATGGATTTATGACTTGCTCAGAAAGAATCTGGTTGATATATGGGTATCAGACACAACAGTTGCAGTGCTCATCAGCTGGAAGCAATGTGTTTCCATACCAGAAGGTAAATATTCTCCATTATATAAAGATATCCAGAAGCTGGATTTGTAAACAAGCAGTCCCTGAAAGCTGATTGCTGATACTTCATTCCCAATTTGTGGGTAAGGGGTTTCATTTGTCTCAACAAAAATTAGGAAATGTGTAACTGAGCACCTGCAGCATTCATGTTACACCTTCTGAAATAGCAACATCCTGCTCCTTGTGTTGCAAAAATCTGTCAAAATTATAGATGCTGTGAAATTTGTTTCATAGGAAAAATAAAGACTATAAACCCTCAGTCTTTAATTCCTCCATGTGGAGGTTAACTAAAAAATATTCTTTATATATTCACTACAATTAAGAGGGAAAAACACCATTATTTTCATGAGGAAAAGTGGGGACTTGGTGGCAGAGCATTTGAGTTTTTGGAGGCTTTGAGGCTTCCCTGGGATATTTCAGCAGGCTAGTGTGAAAATGTGCTGCCTTTCCCAGATAACCAGTGCAGCTATTGCTTTTTATTTATTTTTCTTGTGAGACAGTGGCAGGGGGGATTTTTTGTTCTTCTTTCTTGGCCTGATAACAAGGCTGCTCTCTGGGAAGCTGCTGCTGCCTGTGTGCAGCTGATGTGACAGTGTCTCTCCTGGTGAGCAAGGTGATGCTAGTTCTGGCTCTCCAGAAGAATACAGTGGCACTGGTGGGGTGATAAAATTCGTTTGGTGCAGGAGTTTGAGGTACTTTTTCCATGTTTTATTAAAAAAGATTCCTTATCCCTCTGCCACAGGGTTGTTGCATGCAGTGGTGACTGCAGATCACACACAGCCCTTCTATCAAGGCACAAAGTGATTGATTTGCAATGTAGTTTTTAACTGACAGGTTGGACTTCTATTATTATTTTCCCTTGTGGTTTTGAGCCAGCATAAATTTTCATGCTGAATTGGGTTTTTCTACTGACGTGCTGTTGAGTTATTGTGGTTTCAAGTGGCAAGAAAGAACAGGATAACTGAAAAAGCCATCAGAGTTTCATTGAAAAAGCTCCCCAGCAATAACTTCAGAAAAATAATTGTGTATAAAACCATCTATAGGTTAAAGTCTTTGTTTCACTTAGTTCCAGGTCCCTTTTGGGAATGGCCACAGCAGCAGACCTCCAGAGGCATCCTTTGCTGGATGCTCAGACAGTGATGATCCAGTTCCCTGCAGAGGAACCTCTCTCTGTATTCCTCATATTTTAGAGATCACTTTTTGCCATGAATCTGTGTTTTTGTTTGTGTTGTTGATCATTTCTGACCATTTACTTTTCAACTCTAGCTCAGAAATTTCCATTTCGCAAGAAATTGATTGTGAAGATGCAAGCAAAAAGCAAATGCTTACAGAACAGTGGTTTTTCCTCGGATTTCAAATTAACTGATGGTTCTTTTATAGGTTACAAATATTCAAGCAAGAACAGTTTTGCTTTCCTGGTCTCCTCCCCCTGGCCTTCTCAATGCAGATAGACACAACAACGGTTTGCCTTACACCTGTACCTACGAGGTTGCCTTATCAGATAAAGGGAGAGATGGAAAATACAAGATCATTTACAGGTAAAAACCAGCATTTTTACACTTTCTTGTTTCATTAGGAGTAAATCCTCTGAGTTTTTCAAGGTGTATCCTGGCATGGCCATCAGCCACAGGAGAAAGGCACGTTTCCTCACCAGAGGAGCTTGCAGGGAGCTGGTGGAGTGCATGTCACAAGGTCCCTAATTGCCACCCCATCCCACCTCCCTGGCACGTGGCACATCCTGCCTGCGATGCCATCACTCCCATTGCCAGTGAAAAGGTTACTTTTTCTTTTATGCTAAATGTCAAAACCTTTCGTGTACACCATGCAGGCAGGAGAGCTGCCTTCCTAATGGGGTAATTTTGTGTGGACTTGCAGAATTTAGAACAGTAAAATCTTGTTATTTCAGCTAACGAGGAAAATGTGAGGGCTTTGGTGCTTTGTAGTGTCTCAGATGAGCTGAGGAGGGAGTGGAGCAGTCAGTAGGTTACAGAGGCTCCCCAGAAAAACCTGAATACTTGGCTCTCAGCAGGCTTCAGTAAAAATTCTGAGGGATTTCTCTGTGTCTCCTTGCAGTGATCCTCTGAGCTCATTCTGTGATCAAGTACATATGGTGTTATGCCTTTCTTCTTCACTGCTAATGACGTCTAGGAAAGAGAATTTGGAGATGTGACCTTGGCTATTGTGAAATAGCTAATCCTTCCCAAGTCTCATTAAATAAAGTCCAGGTGATAGAGCATTTAAGGAATTACCTCTTGAGACCAAGCCATCTCCTTTCTTAAGATGTCCTATGAATTAGGGTATTCCTCTTGGTATGCTGAAGGCAACTCTTGGATAATAAAAAAGGGTGCATTAACCAGGGAAAGGCTGCCTGATTTTACTCTTTTTTGGCATTTACAGCAGCTGTTTGTGAGCCAATGTGAGCATCTCCATGGTCAAGTGTGTGCTGCTAAGCTTTTAAAGTGGGAAGGACACTTTCTAGTACTTCTTGTGCTTGATGGCTGCACATTTTCCCCTGGTTATGAAATGTTGTGCATCTGTTTTAAAGCTGCTGGTGGTGATGTGTCTCCTGCTGCTGGCCAGAGTGCAGCCTTGAGCTTGATGTGGTATGTTCCATCAGGAGCAGCAGTAATTGATATTACTGTAGGCAAAAGAGAGTCTGCAATATGTTGAATACATTGTCTTTGGAAGGAGGTGCACTCATTTCAGAGAGGAAAAACTGGATTTGCAGAGCATTGTATTATATGAAACAAAAAATAGAAGGCTTGCTGGTGGATTTCTGGTGACCCAGCAGGCGTGTGCTTTCTGGTGGATTTTCTTCTATTGATTTTGAGACATCTCCCTGTATTTGTCCAGCTAGCTATGAAATACTTCTTCATGCTAAATTGAGAGTTTTCTTGTTTCCCAGATTTTAATAAAATCATGAATAAGCCAAGCTTTTACATGAGAGGACTATTACTTATTAAGCACTGACCCGTACCTTAATCTTCACACATTTGGTAGCACATGACTGAGCCCAGTGTTCATTTACCAGCAAACCAAGCCAGAAGGAAAAAGAATAGCCCTAACTATGCTGGCTGCTTTAGAAATTAATAGATTGTATGCTGGTTATTTCTTAAAATGTCTAAACCACTTTGCTTTAAGTTTTCTTGGTATTGAAAGAGAGCTGGGTCCAGCTGTTTGGGTGTTAATTAAATGTCTTCTTGCTGTGGTTCTGGGGGAGAGAGCAGTAAGTGAAGCAGTTGTGCAAGAAACTCTGCTTCTTCCTCTATATCACTTTGTCACTTTGTATCTAGTATTTTGAATAGGGAATAGGCAGAAACTAAAACAATAATGTTTGGGTTTCGTTCTTCTAGGCTCTGGGAGGGTTGAAAACCGCAATGAGCTTTATACAAATATCAGCAGAATATAAGATAGCATTGAAATGAACCCATATATTTAGTTTATTGAATAAATTGGTGTGATAAATTCTTTTCTTCTGTACATATGGAGCTTTATGAAGTTTTCAAGAAATGTGAAGTGTGTTGACAAATTGTTGGTATATGGCTTGCTACTGTTTCTCTTCGGAGGGATTATATTTCTTCTTTCAAATTATATCACTAGAAAATCACTAGCTGTGCTAAGTGGGATATTGCTTTTCATAATTTATTGATTGGTTTGGTTTGGATTTTTTTCATACAGTGGAGAAGAATTAGAATATCACCTGAAAGACCTTAGGCCAGCAACAGATTATCATGTCAGGTGAGTTAGCATGATTTGAATGTTACTTAAATATAAGTTCTTCAATTATATGAGAATAAATGTGCAAGATTTTGAAGTAAATATACAGTGTGCTTCAAGAATTTCATGGTCACCTCTGTAGTTGTGTTTTCAGGAGTTTCTAAATATTTTATCATAGATTTTATCTTGGACTATGAGAGTGCTTTTTGAACAGTCTCTTTCGTTGTGTAGTTGTCATTGCTGTAAGGGGCAAAAAGAAGTTTATGATTTATATTTCTGTATGGATAACAGGCCTGGAAGTGCTTATGTATGAAAGTAGGATATCTAAGGTCATTTAAAAATCTGACTCAAGCAACTGGTGTTTCTTCAGTTCCAGTAACATGAACACTGGAAGTACTCCATGATTTTTTCATGAGTAGGCCACGCTTTGGGATGTAAAGCTGCTGAATACAGACCCATGGTGATACACAGTCACATCAGCATTTATTCCAAGAAGAAAACAGATTCACACTGAGCTTAATTGATAATTTCATAACTTATTTCTCTTTGAGTCTGAAAGTGTTTTACACATTTATTAACTATTAACGCCTTCTAGTTTTGTTCTCTGTTGGATTTAACACTGTGTTACCTGCTCATGTTGCTTTTTTTTAAAGACTTTATTTATGACCCAAGGCTTTGAATTTACATCCTGTTCACTTACCCTCAATATCCTTTTAAAAAAAAATCCTTTCACTCTTGTCTATTGTTCCCTTCTGTTTTGCCAGACAAGGGCTAGGCACACTGTTTCACATCAAGGTTACTCCTGTTTGTAAAACTTTAAAGAACAAACACCTTGCTTCTGAACTCTAAAAAAAAAAAAAAAAAAAATCCAACACCAAAATGTGTCCATCTAGCTCTGCTACTATAGATCCTTTTTATTTTTAAGGATTGTTTCTAGTGGAGCCCTAAAATGAACTTTTCAAGTAGAAGCACAAGATGAGAAGGAAGGGCAGGAGTCTTGTGCTTAGCAGCAAAGGGATGGTAATGAGGAGAAGGTTGTAAAACTCTACTGAGCTTCCTTCTGAGCACTGAACATCTCTTTAAAGACAGATTTGGACACCAGAGAGGTCACCATGCACAGCTGGGCTGAGGTCTCAGTCATTTTTAGGGGTGTTGTGGGTATTTGCCCCGGGTCCTGGCTGACTTCTTCCTCCCTACCTCCAAACCTCCACCTTCTTGCAGGTTTGCCAAAGTACAGGTTGTTTGTGACAAGTTAACAATAACTTTTGTTTAAAAAGGAGTGACTAAATACAAAAGTCAGCAAAGCACTGTTTGTAGTGGAGCAAGCTGTCACTGAAACAGTGGCTGTTTGCTTTCCACCACAGTTTTTTAAATTCTTTTTCCTTCACTGAAACTACATTATGTATTAATGACTGTGAAGAAATAAATCTGTTGAGTAAAGAAATTTATAGGGCCAGCAGTTACTGGGCAGATCGCCTTGGGTCTCCTTGACCTTGGCAGGATCTCTCAGGGCTTTGTCTCTGCTGGACAAGGAGTTTGTGCTCCTTGCTGCTCTGCTGGGCCCTGGGACAACCTGGAACATCCTGGTTTGCTGTGGACCACCACCTGCTTCCCTTCAGGTGTGTTGTTGTGGTGCCCTCAGAGCTGGCTGTGCTCAGGGTTTCGGTGGCTTGCAGGAGATGCCCCTTGAGCTGGTTTTCACATGGTTTTATTTCCCCTGTGGGGTGTGTTGGATGCCAGTCCACGCTCATTTCCAGCACACACATGTGCCGCTTGCCAGATGCAGACTCAATTAATTAATTGCATTTCTTTTTGCTCCTGCCTGCTAACAGGTGATGTGTAAAGCAGCACCAGATCTCATCTATCTCCCCTAGAAGGTTTGATTCTACGTAGGTGGCCATTGTGCATGAATTACTCTTATCTACTGAAAACAAATTTAGAAATTGCCTTTTCTTTAGCTCTGCATTCAAGCACACAATAGCTACAGCCAACTCAGAGGTCATTGTCTGGTCATGGCCTGAACTTTTATTTGAGTAGAAGGCTCCCAATTTGCACTTTCTTTTGCTGCATGGAAAACGTGAAGGGGAAAAATAACATCATTACTTTTTCAGAGAAAATCACCTCGTGAGGAAGTGCTCGACTATATCCCATTTGCTTTCCCATATTATTTGTTATTGCATGTTCTATGCTGACATATAGAGGATTTGCCTGAAGTCAAATTTGCTGTGAAGATTTTTAGTTAATCACAGCAGTATTGCTGGCCTGTGTTAGTTCTAGTCAGTGGAGATCCAGTAAATGCTGATGCCTGAGTTATGTAGGAGAAGATTGTACCCATGGAGGGAGACCAGCAGATACCTGCACTCAACGTGGTACCTGTGGATCAAGTGTAAACCAGGCATTAAAGTTGATACCTTTTTTCTGTTGTATTTCAAGGCGGATTTTACCACAGTGTGTGGAAGCCTGGAAATAGGCAAGGAAATATTGGTGGAAAGAAAAGATAATCGAGATAACTCAGTGGTCCGTGGGAATATTTGCACAAAACACTGTTCCTCTTCTGCTGTAGTTTTGTTTTTTGGTTTTTTTTTTTTTTGCATTCTTGTGTAAGTGAAGTGAAGTTAGGATAGCCCCTGGGCTGTGGTAAGTCTGTCATTAGTGGATGCTGTTGTGGGTGCTTTGGTGGTCAAACACCGTGGCCAGGGCTGTGCCCCTGTAGCTGTCAGCACATTTATAACCCATTTCAATGCTGTCCCAGGGTATATGCAACGTACAACTCAGTCAAAGGATCCTGCTCAGAGCCAGTAAGCTTCACCACTCACAGCTCAGCCCCGGAGAGTCCCTTCCCACCCAAAGCCTCTCACAGGACCAAAAGCTCCTTAACCCTGCAGTGGAAGGTAGGTAACACTTGGTTCGGGGAAAAGTACTGGCAGTGAACATAAATGTTGGAAATAATTGAAAGTTGAGACAGTCGTTTTGCAGTAAGGGACTTGAACTTGCTCTACTCTGACAAATCCCTTCCTGTGCACCGACTTGACTTTTAAAATGTATGTGTTTCATTATGTCCAGCTTCTTCCCAGCATTCGTTAAGAGGTTGCCAAGCCATGTGCAAAGTTTTGCTTTCACTTGAAACTGTAGTAATTTGCCTGGGGGAGGTGAAGCCGTTTTCTCTTACTCCCCAAATCACCTTTTGTTTATTTTTGTTCGTAGGCACCCATTGATAATGGCTCAAAAATCACCAGCTACCTTCTGGAGTGGGATGAGGTAAGTAGTAACTAGTTGAAATAAATACACAAATAAATGGCAGGCAGACTTTACAAGGATTTGCTGAGTAAAGAAAAGTAATTAAATACAGGAGAAAGTAGAAATAGGAAAATGAAATCCTGATGGCATTAGGTAAAGAGTTGGAAAGGTGAAAGAGGCAGTGGGGGGAAAACTTTCCATTCAGTCTATTTTATATAGAGACAGTGTTCTGTTTCTGTACCCTTGAAACCTTTTATCACTCATTTGATGTACTTTATTTGTTAATCAGCATTACTTAATATTTAATTACTTGTGATACATCTTACAGTTCTGTTCATGATCTCTTTCTTCCACTGCTGAGTGCAGAATAAACTTTTTCCTGCCTTAGAGGAGAGGAGTCATGCTCCTGCAGACCTGTCCACAGAGAATGTACTCAGGACAAAAATAAGTGTCCTTTGTGTAGTGGCAATTAGCCCCCTTCCAGACACAAAAGGAAATAAGTTTTCTTCTGAATATCTTCCATGGTTAGTGAGCTCTGGGCTGCTGGGAGAGTGCCCTGACAGATGAGCAGGATTTGTTGGGGGTGTGTTCTTGTGAGTCCTCCCTCTGTCCCCTCATTTCTGCCCCCTTTCCTTTCTGCAAGTCATATTTCTGCAGAAAGCATGAGTCAGGGAGTATTATCTCTGAAGGAAAAGAATAAATCCTGGGTGACAGAAAGGGCTTGGACGACATGTAAATAAAAGTCATGAGTCAGGAAATGAAGGGTGTGAAAGGGTGTTTGGTTGTAAAGTCTGAGAAACATCTCTTGAGGTCTTTTGTAGTCTAAAAATATTCTAAAAGGGAGTATTTTGTTATGAATAGTTTTCCACCATGGCGTTAGTAACACATTTCTGCTACATGTTGGGTGTTTGGAACCTCTCACTGTGCAAACATTTGTTGTGTGCACTGTCACAGCTGGTGAGGTCTGCATGATGAGAAACCCTCAGAACCTGAGCTAAAGTTGAGCAATAACTTCAGAATGACTTGCTGTCCCTCTGCACATAGTGAAAAGCCAAAAGTTGTCACTGAAGAAGGGAAAAAGGGGAGTGTGAAGTCTGGGAAAGGAGATAAAGAGAGATTTCTCCAAAAGGATGGTCCAGAATGATCCTGTTAGACCCGTGACACCTTGATTGTGCACTTGTGATTTCTTCCAAAGCTTCCAGTAACTTGGAGCTGAAGGAACAGAGCAGCACAGAGCAGTGGAAACATGGATGATTCCAGCCTGCAAAGGAAAGGGAAGCAGCAGAAGGTCCTGTCAGAAGAAGGACCATCAACAGATAATTAATACAGTGCAAATACTGTAATGCTCATTTTGACTACATGGAGCATAGGCATACTTCTGGATATATAGGGCAATTCTAAAATCCTTCTGTCCTTCAAACTCTTTAATAAGAGTTTTATCTTCAGAAAGAGTGGTAATGACACATTTTTCACAGAGCAAAAGCAGTTTGGTTTAGGGTAGTTCAGCTACCAATGGGAAAAAATTAAGGCATCCAGATTCTCTTAGTCTACCTGTTTTAATTACCTTGTTTTCTCAGTAACAGCCCTGAAATCTGAGATAATAATGGATAGCTAGCCAGCACAGATGAAAGAATAATGGCCCTGCACAAATTAATTTGGTGCATCTCCAATGGTTTGACAGTACTCCTGGCTGAAATGTAGGTGTCAGGTTCTGAGACAGTTAATGCCAAAGGTGTAGCTTCTCTAAAAAATTTTAGACAGATAAGAGATTTCTGTCTCTTATCTCTCTGATAAGAGACAGAAATGCAACTTTAGGCCGCTGAAATTAAAGCCTGTTATTAAAGCTTGTGAAAGGAAAAATCTGAAGATGCAGGCTGGCTGTGCCTGGGTTTGCAGGAGCCTCATCAGATGAACTGGTGGGCTGGCAGGATGCTGCACTCGCTTATCCTTGTGCCATGTCAGGCTGTGCCTCTGAGTGCTTTTAGCTCCTGGAATTCTGGCACCCAGGTACAAAAGAGAATTCACTTGCAGTGCCCTGCAGCCTCGAGCTTGGTTCTGTAAACTCGCCATAAGCAAAAGCACTGCCTTCTCCACAAGGCCACACTGTGTCCTGGAGAAATCAAGGAATACATACATCAAGGCACAGGAGAGGGCTTGCCAGGCAGCAGTGAACACGCTGCCAGATCTCAGCTAGAGCAGCATTCATTAGCTGTGAGGCACAGGGTAAAATATAAACACGGGAAAATCAGCGATCAGAAGGAAATTAAATCGTGGCTGCAAAGCAGAGAGGGCTTTGCAAGAGCAGAGAGCAAGAAATCTGTCAGATGATAAAGGTAGAAAAACACCCTGAAGTGGCAGCCTGCCTAGGAAGTTGAGTGCCTTCCTAGGAAAGAATGGTGTGGGAAGCCCTTGCCACGCTCATGGCACACAGGTCCTGGAAGGTTCCTGTGCAAAGGCTGCAGCTCAGACTCTGGAAACAAAGCTGGATCAGCCATGGGAGGTGTGGAGAGTGGTGGAAGCATCCAGGCAAACACTTCCACTTGTGTCCCAGTCACTCCAGTGTGTTCCCCCAGCTCAAGCAGAGTTACCCCTGCAAGGGAGGGGGCTCCTGCAGCCGCTTTGTGCTCGTGGGTGGGAGGTCACGGATGTCTGTCTGTCTGTCTGTAGGACAGCCCAGAGCTCAGAGTGTCTCAGGTGCTCAGCAGTATCTCACCTGGTTCCTCCTGTTTTTATGGGCTAGAGGAGGAGTTTGTAGCATCCAAAGTGCTTCCAGGAGCATAGGTGGTATCACTTGTGTGTGCAGAAAATGAATTGTGACTGTAAAGCAGCAGCAGAAGCGCCGTGTTTATAGCCCCAGCATTAGGTGAGGTTGGAAACTCCAGAGGGTTCTACTGCTTAATGTGTTACTGTGCCACCCTACCCAGCTGCTGTTTCAGTTTACTTCTGAGGTTTGGGGTTTTTCCTGACCTGCAGACTCTGAAAGGTTGTTAGTACATTAAACTGTTCCAGTTACCCTACATTTTTCTATCCCAGTTTGGATTAAATGGTTTGTAATGTAACTGGTGGCACATGCTTAGTTAGGAAACACAAATGCTTTCCCTTTACTGGTCCAAGTCTTTGAATTAGAGTTGTCATACCTTGCTAATAAACTGTTACCTCTTAAAATGCCTGAAGAACTATGAAGGACACTTAATTCTTTAATAGGAGAGTAAAAGATAAGTTCAGCAAATTGTCACTCAGATACACTGCAGGTACCCTAGGAAAATTTCCACTGACTCTAAAGAAGTAAGGATCAGCCCCTGTCTCAGGTATTCTGGATTTCCGTGGGATTGGAACATGCTTGCACCACAGGTACATTAGTTGTCTGGCAAGAAAATTAGTTAAAATTAGTAATTAAAGAAAACTTCACCTTCTGGCTCTTTTGCTATGAACTTTGAACTTAAAAGCCTGAACTAATCAATTGATGACTTGGTGCCAGGATTGATTATTCATGGTAAGCAAAAAGCTAATTGGGGAAAAAATAGCATTAAAAATATACCAAACAGAAAACATGACTGTAAAGGAGGTGATGCTTTCCCTGATGCCAGCATTCATCAAAATCAGTAAACTGTAACTGCACTGAAAAATGCTGCTGGCGCTGCTGTAAGAACCAGGCCTTTGTTGCTAATTAGATGTGAAATGCTTGTTGTGTGATTAAATTGTAGTAAATAAATGTTTCTCTTGAGTATATGGATAGCCAGAGTATCCTATTCATTCTTGATGGGAAAGGGCAGGAATGTTCCTGAGCCAGAGACAAGGACATCCCTCTCATGCAGTGTGTGTCCCTGTGTAGAGCTCAAAACAGCTTTAATTCTTACCCAGTAAGCAGCTCATTTTAATTTGAGAGAGAGAGAGAGACTGATACAATACCACACTATTTAATGATTTGATGATGGATAGTTCATAATGAAGTTTACATAGAGATAAATGGGGATAATTTTGTTCTGCCACAAAGTCTTAAGCTCCTCGAGGTAGCAGAGATGTGCTTGTTTGTACCAGCTGATAATCTGAGCCAGGCATCTCAGTGGTGATCCACCAGAGTTGGGTACAGGGCTCTCCATGTTTGTGTTGGTTCACTTACCTGCCCTCCGAGTTTGTTCTGTGGCTGTGCCACTCTTGTCAGACAAGCAGGAGGAGAGTCTTGCATAAAATTGGAGTTTGTGTATGATTCAGGGATGTTTTGTAGGTCCTTTTCTGCCTTCTGTGTGTTTGTGTATAGAGACAATTCAGTTACTTGCATAACTGGCACAGTAAATGCTTTGCAGAGATCTGAGGGTGTGTTACACTAATTGTTGACAGTTTCCTCCACAGCTCTGTGTCAGATTGAATTTCAGTCTGTTCCTTTTTATTGCCAACACGACCCAAACACAGAAGCCAATGCTGGTGTGGCCACAGCAGATGTCAGTCCTGCATCCTGGTCACAGATGTGGTGCTGAGCATTGCTTCACTTGTGTGCAGGGCTGTGCTCCATTCCAGCCCTGCTGTACCTGCAGTGGTCCCTTCCTCCTCCTGTGTTTATTTACTGGGTCTGCTGCAGGGAACTCATCTACAAAACCCATTTCAAATCTCTTCTTCAGTAAATACACTCTCCAAAGAAAATCAAGCCCCCTGTGTTGAATGAGTGTGCAGCTTGAAATATTGCTGAAATAGCAGGCAGAGCTCTTAATTGTGTTCAAACCCTGTGCTGGAGCATTGTGCAATGCAGAGTGGATTTGTGGAGCTGGATTTTCCTTGGTTCCTCAGACAGGGTGCTGATGGTCCAGCACAGGGTGGGCTGTCCTGGACAAGAAAAGGCAACCCAGGCTGGAGAAGGCAGGACAAGACTTCCCCAGGCCAGGGAAGTCTGACAGCACCCTCCCTCTGAAATCTGGGGATTACAAATCCTTGCAGAAATGATACAGTGAATTTTAAGCAATTTACGAAACGTTATTTGAAGGATTAAAAACTTGGAGTGTACAAAGAATAGGAGAAGGATTCTGGGAAAGCTGTAAGACTCCTGGGTGGCAGCCAGTACCAGCCTGCCAGTTGTTCCTGTCTATAATTATGCCAGCATTAGTGCTTTCATAAATCTTGGGAGAGAAGGAGCGGAGAGGCTATTTCCAGGCTATTAATGCCAGGATAATTAGAAATATCGGCCAGCCTCTCCAATTAGTGCCAATAGAATCCAAAATACCAGCCAGTCTGAGTAATCTGAATACCAGTTGGTCTCTGAGTGAGTCTGGGGAATGTACAATACCAGTTTTGGAAGAAAAATATATACAATATCAGGGTTTGTACTGTTATAAAGTTAAGGATACCTTAAATGTTTGGCAATCTTGGCAAAGTTTTAACCAATCAGGCTGACAAATGAAAGTTTGCTTGGCCCATTGCTCTCATTTCAGGCATTGTGGTGTAGGTGAGATTTTCCATGATTTTCCTTTTTAGCCAGCATTGCTTTATTGACCATATGCTTAGCAATTGGTCACTTTGTTCTTTTGGAAAAATAGCATAGGAAAATTATTTTTTAAAAGGCATTCTTAAACAGAAATCCAAAATAAATTAAATGTTTTCAGTTATTTATAAGCAGTGAAGTCATTAAAGAGTTCAGGAAAATTAAGGCAACTCAACCTCTAAAAGTGAGTTTGCATAGGGGAAAAAAATCTATTTTTAGTAGTGCTGAACTGATGAATGAATATTTCACTGAAACATAAGATTTTTAATTAGGTTTTGTATAGTCTGCATTTTAAATATATTAATGCTGAGCTGAGAAGTATGCTCACCTGTTATTTTTGTCCTAAAGAAATTCTATCATAGAACTCTGTAACTAGGAATTCTATCATAGCATTCTATGGCTAGGGATTTTAGATCTGAAAAGATCTTCATGTACAAAATGTTTTTGCTTTGGGTTTCATGATTCTTTTCCAATTCCTTAATTTACCTTTGCTGTGCAGTGATGCTGCAGCTGGAGCAGTGGGTGAAGCTGAAGGGGATTGTGTGTAAAGGAGTTCTAGAACAAGTGTAGGCTCCCACTGTATAAATAAAAGTTCTGGCTGTTTGCTGGCGTGCTAAACATCCCTTCAGTGCCTCCACACTGTTGTGCTGTGCTGGAAATTTGTGTGGTTGTTTCTAGCCTGATAAACTCATTCTGGGGACTCACTGCAAATGTTTCAGGGAAGTTTTTCCTTCTGTGTCACAGTCTGAGGGAGAAGAATTAGAAATTGGCAGGGGCTGGAGAAATGAGCCAGTGAAAAATGCATGTCCCACTCAGGCATTTCTGAGATCTTTAGTGGTGATGATGTGAGCATGGAGGAGGAGCAGTGTGTGGGAGGGCAGGGTGAGCTCAAGGAGGCACAGCAGGTGAGGCTGTTGGCCTCGGGGAGGGGATGCCCGTGTAAATAGTACAAAATTAAAAATGGTGCAAAATTAAAAATGGTACAGACATGTGCCAAAAATAGTAAATGGCTCAGCAGAGCTTTTCAGTCAGAAGAAGTTGCAGAGATGGGCATAACCCTGTCTTCTGCACGTGCTGGAGCCCGTGGATGTGCTTTATCAGGCTTCCATTCTGGTGGGCTTTTGGGTACTTCATTATGTAATTGTCCAGTAATTTTTTATTTGAGTATTGAAATACTTCCAATAATAGATTTATTATATATTATACTTATTATGTTTATTATAATGTATTTATTAAAATATCTGTCTGAGTATTGAAATACTTTCAATAATTGAAATACTCCTTTCAGCTGTTCCAGTACTGGTAGATATTATTTATGAGGAGCTGAACAGTCCGTGCCCTTTCTCCTGAAAGGTTTCAAACTGCCTGTTTTCCCTGTGGGGCCTAAAATGAGTCCAGATATTCCCTGTTACTTTAGGGCCTCTGTCCTGCAAACAGCTCAGCTTTATTTCTGCCCCAGAGGACACCAAGCTGGGCTGATTGATAAGGGTTTGGTTTTGTTTTAAATGTGGGAGAGTGTCCTTGTGCTCAGCAGTGCTTGAGGTACAGACCAGTACCTGAGGAAGGATCTGGGAGCTGGAGAAGAGTCTCCCTCCCCTCTGGGGTGCTGCCTCATGCTGTCTTCACCAGGATGGATCATTGCTCCAGGTCACGGTGATGTGACGCTCCCAAAAACCATCCTTCTGGCAAACAACTTCCTTAACAGAGTTCCAAACTTCCCCAGAAATGTTCACTCATCACATGCCCTGTGCAATCCGGGCAGTGGGGTGGGTGCAGAGCCCGGCCCGCTGGATATTCCTCTGGGATGGGGGAATTTTGCCCCTGGGAGCAGGGGAAGGTCCCAGCCAGCTTGTCCCGCTGGCTCTGGGCGTGCTGGAGCGTGGGGAGCGAGAGCCCTCTTGTGGGATAGGGAATTGCTGAGACAATCCCAGCGAGGGATGCTCGTGGGGAGGACGGTGCTTGCAAAGAAGTGCTGGCTGCACCTTTCCCGTGCTCCTGTGACAGAGATCCATTTCATTCATCATTTTCCCGCTTTTTTGTTCGTGAGTGGGATAAATTGCATTTCAAGCTGCAGCTGTAGATGCATCTCACAACTCCAAGAAGGTGAGAAGGGATCCGACAGCAGGCAGACTCTGCTGAGCTGTGTGATGTTCAGAGCACAGCAGTGCTGTCAGTGCCTGCTTTGTGAAAACATCTAATTCTGATATCATTCATGGCTCATTCTGAAACGAGCGTGGTTTTGTTTCATAGCGATCCCATTACAGATTTCTGTCTTTCTAGGGAAAGAGGAACAGTGGTTTCAGAGAATGCTACTTTGGGAGCCAGAAGCATTGCAAGCTGACCAAGCTGTGCCCAGCTCTGGGTTACACCTTCCGGCTGGCGGCCCAGAACGACATCGGGACTAGGTGAGCTCCTCAGAGCACTTGAGAAAAAGTGCTGGTTGAAAAGTTCACCCATCAGTGCCAGCATAAAGAGGAATTTCTGGGGGGTTTTTGTTTCTTTTCTCTTCATGGTTTCTGAGTTAAATATCTGGCATTTGCTCTGTTGTTAATGATTCAAGGTAAGTCATGCTTTCCTTGGTGATATCCTTCACCTCCCAGGGAATTGCTGTGCACCTTCAGCACGATGAGATCAGCCTGAGCAGATAGGCTCCTTTTGAGGTGTTAAATAGTGTTTTGTGGTCTATTCCTAATACGAAAAGAATACATCTGTTATGTAAAATTCCCACTAGGGACCTCTGTGAACCAAGAAAAACAAGCAAGGGGAAGTTGAGTTACAGATTTTGAAAGGAATCTTGATATATTTATTTTGCTGGTTTAAAGCAAAGCCCTTCTGTCTCTTTGCAGCAGTACAGTCCCTTCCTTCTTCTGGACTGGCAGGGCTGGCTGATGGGGTGGGAAAGAAGGGAGGGACAGGCAGGACTGAGAGAGGGAAGGCACATCCAAGGCACTGAAAGATGGGGTTTAGCTCCTGCCTTTCCTTGCACACAAACTGATGCACTCGCTTGAAGATGGGTGAGAAATCAGACTTGGTTCAGTCCTCTGGGAGCTGCTGGGGAGCACTGGGATGAAATGTTCAACAGCTGAGGGGCAGAGTGTGCCCAGAGGGACATTGTGCTGCAGGGGCAGTGTGTGCTCCTGTGCTCAGGCAAGCAGAGCAGGCCAGGAAAGGTTCAGCTGTGAAGAAGGCAAACATCCAGTGCCCTTGTGCACTCCTTTATTGTCCTCCTTAGCTAAACAGGATCTAATCATTATTACAAGGACACAAAAGAAACACCAGTGGTATATAACAATGTGTTTTGTGGAGGGAGACTCCTGCATTGTTCTCTCTTCCCAAACACAAGCCTCTCAGTAATTTATAGCTTTAGAAAGCTTCTTTATTCATGTTCCTGTGTTTTCCCTGCCATGGACTGAGACCACTCATGTGTGCACAGAGTCCCTTTTCCCAGCTTCTTGCCAGATTTATTCCCTCCCCATTGAAATAATATTCAGTGTAGAGAGAGAGGGGGCAGAACTGGACCTGCTGAGTGTAACTGGAAGGGAATTGGGTTTGTGCAGAGTTCCCAGTTCTGGCATCTCTTTTCTTTGCCAGGTTCCAGATTTTTAAAATATCTTAGTGCATATTTCAACACTCCTACCCTCTTTTTTTTTTGTTTGTTCTCTTTCTCCCTTTTTCCTCTCCCCTCAGGCTATTGAGGAAGGAGTGAGCTAAAAACTATTTATGGTCAGCTGTTCTGTGCTAATCTGTGAGATAAGACCAGCAACACATGCCTTATTTTTATAGACAGCACTCAAAATTAAGGCATGATAATGTCATCTAACACTTCATGTCATGAGATGGTTTTGCTTTGTTGTAATTCTTGTGGACTTACCATGTATGATGATTTTTGTCTTGTTTGGGTTTTATGTATAGGTGCTTTATTTAAATACAAGTCTATTTCAACAAATAGGTTATTTTTGAGAAAGAAGATTTGGAATTCAGGAGATTCGGCTTTTTCTGTGTGTTACGTTCATGGTGTGACTTTAATGCACAAAGTATGTTTTGTACTTTGGAAACAGATTTGAACATTGCAAGAATGTTACCTTCCTTTGAAAGCTCGATCAGAGTTTATAGACTTTGTATTCTGCACATCTCAGGTTCAACATCCAAAAGTTGAGCACTTGAGGCTCTGTTTCCTATACTTTAGTTTCCTTTTGTTAAATGAGATTTTCCTCCACTGTTAATACCAAGTTAATATTTTTAGGCATTCAGATATTTTTTTCCAGTTATTGTTGTTGTGGCAAGATCTGTAAAAATGACTGTGAGGACACATTATCCTGCATTTTTTTCTAGTCTTAGTTCTGGCATTCCCTTACTGGGTGTTCATCTTTTCCACCTGAGCAATTTGAACTTTGTCCAAACTCTTGGAAAATGTGAAATATTTCTCTAAGTACATTGAGGTTTAGGTTTGTTTAGCTTTGTGTTTTTGTGGTGGTGGGCTTGGGTTTTTTAGGGTTTTTTTTTTATTTAGTCTTGAACTTTTGTTGTTGTTGTTTTGGGGTTTTTTTTTGGTTGTTTTTTTTTTGTTTGGTTTTTGTTTTTGTTCTGCTTTGTTTCATTGTTTGGGGGAGATTTGGAGGTTTGTTTGTCTGTATTTAATATTCCTCTCTCTCTGCTCTGTCTCTGAGCAGTGGGTACAGCCAGGAGGTGGTTTGCTACACTGCAGGCAATATCCCTCAGACCCCTTCTGCACCACGGCTCATTCGAGCTGGTGTGACGTGGATCTCATTGCAGTGGAATAAAGTAGAGGGATGCACACCAGAGGAAGTGATTTCCTACACCCTGGAAATTCAGGAAGAAGATAATGTAAGTGCTGTGTTGCTATGAAGTGCATGACTTAAGCTGAGTTTTGATTTATTAACTGGAGATCACTGAGAAGCAGCAAGGACTGACTGCTCCTTTGGAGGGCCTTCCAGGAGTACTGGGGACTTGGCAGGGTGGAGCTCTGTGATTTGCTCTGCTGCACAGCACAATTAGGAATCCTTAGCTAAAAATCTCTGCTGTCATCTCTGATTACTTGCAAAGCCACACAGGATTCTGTGAGGTGCAGGGCAGCTTGTCCTTAGCTAGGTCAGTCTGCCATGTCCTCCTGGCTGCTCCCTGGTGGGTTTGTGTTCTGTCATCTGTCACTTCCAGTTCTGTAGCAGGTTAAACTGCCATGATTGGTTTTGTGCTTATTTTGGAGAAAAATTACATTATTCAGGGCAGCTGCAATGTGTTTCTTCTGAAAAAAAAAAAAGTATTGTGGCCTTGCAGTTTAAAAGCAGTAGTAGTAATAATAATTAATATTGTTATATATATATTATGTGTTTGGTTTTTCTTGTTCTTTTTAAAAAAAGCACTCAGCTATGAAACCCCTTTGCTATAACATGTTGTAGGTACAAACTTACACAGGGAACACTTTCTCAGACTCCTCAGTTTTTGTTGGAATTTGTTTGGTTTTGTATTTTTTTAGGATAGCGTGTTTCACCCAAAGTACACTGGAGAGGAGCAAGCGTGTACTGTGAAGAATCTCAGAAGAAGCACACAGTATAAATTCAGGGTAAAGTCTTTTTCCTCTTGTCATTGTGTAGTGTTTTCTGTTTTGGGTTTTTTCCAGGCACTACAGGGATGCTTTAGTGTTCCCTCCAAAACTGAGTCATCAAATTTGCTTTATACTGTGACCTAATATATGGAACTGTTGTATTTCTGCCGCTGTCACACAGGAGATATTGTTGCTCAGACTTTGGGGAAAAATCACAATTCTCAGTACCATGTGGGAGGATATTGTAAAAGTGTAGCTCAGGGTGTGAGGTGGTCATAGTTGGCTGCATTGTTCTCAAAAACCTGGTCCCTGGTGACAAATCCCATCCCACTTCTACAGAACGCAGCAAACACTGTCAGGTGCCCAGCCAGCCCGGGGGCCTGTGTTCCCCTGGCAGCCACACAATGAAACTTTTCTGTCTCATATGGCTGGGTCTGGAGCTGGTTTTTAGCAGGTGTTGGTGTCTTCTCCTCTGTGGATGCTCAGAGCCCCTGAGGGATGCTCTGGAGTGTTCCTGTAAACGCCAAGTTCAGCATTTTGCTCTCTGTGCTGGGGTCTGTGATCACAGCACAGTGCTGGGTGCTGCTGTTGGGGAGAAGGCAGTGGGGTTATCCAGGATCAGCTGTGGTGCTGCTGTCCATCCATCCATCCCTGGCTGTCCACTGCAGTGGCTCCCCAAGAGGTGCCACCCAGGGTGTGGTGTCCTCTAGAGATGGCCAGAAGCTGTGTGAGGCCAGCACTGGGCTTCTCTAGGTCTTACTGTACTCAGGAGCAACAGAAGGAAAAATCATCGAGTCACAGAATGGTTTGGGTTGGAAAATCACCTGATTCCAACCCTCCTGCTGTGGACAGGGACACCTCCCACTAGACCAGGGTGCTCCAAGCCCCATCCAGCCTGGCCTTGAACACTTCTGTGTGTGGGACATTCACAGCTTCTGTGCCAGGGCCTCACCACCCTCACAGGGAACACTTTTCCTGCTCTCTGGGACAGAAGACCACATGAAGTTGCCTGAATTACCCAAAGGATGGGGAAGTTTTGTGTTGTCACTCTGAGATGATGCCTTTTAGCTCAGTGCTGCAAAGGCTGCTGTGGCTGGTGAGAGGAGAGAACCCTTAGTGCTTCTTTGCAGCCCTGCTTTCAAATTTAACATGGATTTTACAAAACTGCATTGATATCAGAAAAAAAATTTGTAGCCTGGTGTCACTGGCTGCAGGCACAACTTTGATCTGACTTCTAATTGTGTGATTATTGATACTCTGAATTACTTTGTAAATAGCAGTTAGAAATACCTCCAAAACAAAAATATCAAAGTTACAGTTATGGTTCTCTTATTTTTCTTTTATGAGAAAAATACTGTGAGTTGACACAATTATTTTTAAAAAGTGACCTTTCTTTAAAGGAAAAACCAGCACTGCTGTTATCTTAAACATGTCATGATCTATTGCTGGTGGTGGGAGGGGAAGAAATCACTGTGGTTTGTAAAGAAACATCATGACAATCAATCTATTATCTGTTAATACAATCCCACACACTTTGGGATGTGACATTTGTGTTGAAAGAATTACTGAAAGAAGTCTGATGCAGAACTGCCAGAAGAGCAGTTGCAGTGAACAAGGACAGACTCGTTGTGGTTTTGTTTCAGCTGTTTGCTTCCAACGTGGAAGGGAAGAGTTCTCCCAGCGAAGTGTTGGTGTGCACAACCAGCCCAGACAGGCCAGGACCTCCAACCAGACCCGTGATCAAGGGGCCAGTAACAGCTCATGGCTTTAGTGTGAAGTGGGGTAAGCCAGCTCAGACTGATGTGGCAGAGCTTTTTGGGGTTGTAAGAAAGTCAAATAAAATTGTGGAAATATTTGTTAGAACTTAGATTTTTCATTCTCCTTCTCAGTCCAAAGTTGAAGGTGTTTGGAGAACATGACAGCTTAATTTTTAATATTCTAAAAGGTGTGTGGAGGCTCTTGTGTATTCAGAGGCAAAAATGTTTTGTTTTTTGATTAATGTGCACTCAAGTACATCTTCAGGCTTTTCACTTTCCATTTCATGTCCCATTGCAGCTTCATTCCAGCTGCTTCCTTTATTTGGGGCAAACCTCCACAAAGCTTCCCTTTCAGTGCTTTTTCCATACATTTTGTTTGGATCATCATTATCCAGCAGCCTTAGTCTGATTCATGCTGAAAACAAATGACTGTCACCCCCTTCTGCTGCACATAACCAGGTGTAGTTACTGTGGAGGAGTTTCTGGAGAAGGAGCTGGATCATGATCAGGTTTTGCAATTGTTTTGTCATCTTTCACTCTTACTCTTATTTCTTCAGATCCTCCACAGGATAATGGTGGTTCAGAAATCCTAAAGTATCTGCTGGAGATTTCTCAAGGAAGTCCAGAAGGTAAACTTGGGACAAGATGTCTCAATTTCAAAACCCTGTGGCTGCCATATGGGAGTCCTGACTCTTTAGGTTATTAGTGTTATTATCATTAAAGCTCTAATAATCTGATTGAAACAGAATTATGTACTTTGCAGGATTCCTGGGTGAGCCGGGGTTGGATTGTGGGAAGGTTTTGTAGTGAATTTTTTAGGTATCCTCTTTTTACTAATAATGACAGAATTTCAGGTTATATGGGCAAATCTAGAAATATTTTTATTTATATTTGTGGACATATATTTACACATTTATACATTATATATAATACTCATATTTATTTATATTTGTACGTATATGTATTTGCACATATGTCTTATGTGTTATGTCTTCAAGTGGGAAGTAACATTCCTAGTAATACTAATGACTTTCCTGAAATACATCATTTGTGGAAGATTTTCCTTTCTCCTAGATACTCCTAAATGTGTTGTTTTCCACTTCTTTAAACTTGGATATATTTTATTTTTAGCAAACCAGTGGGAAGTGGCCTACAGTGGCTCAGCTACAGAATACACCTGTACTCACTTGAAACCAGGCACTTTGTATAAACTCCGGGCATGCTGTATCAGCACTGGTGGACACAGTCAGGTGGGTATTATTGAACAATAAGGGCTATTGGGTTTATATTTTTCAGAGAGTTATCTGCTAATTTTGGTAAAATACTTCTGCTTTCAAAAGAATGGGGCTGTTTTCCCTGTAGCACAGTAAAACTACACTGATTGCAGTTAATCTCATGCTGCAAGTTGCTGAGTTTCAGATTTCTGTGTGTACATAATTTTCTTTTCAGCAAGCTGCAATTTTGTGAGATTTGGTTTCCTCAGAACCAATCTGTAGTTGTTTATATTTACATTAGAAAAAGACCATCATGTTTATCTGATGTGGCCACTTGTTTGAAAAAGGCCA